>JAAEAF010013643.1:0-108132 GCA_011037195.1 Triatoma infestans
ATTTTTTCAAATGGGGAAGTGTGGTTTTTATTTAAGAAATAGATTCCTCTATTTTTTTTGAGAAAAATTTACTTGAACGGTTTTTTTCTTTGAGCGATATTTTGCAAGTTATGAATGAAAACATGATCCCTATAAGAAATTTCAAAATGATATTATAACGGTTTTTTGATTGAATAAGAAGAAAAGTACTATTTTATTATAAATTTTACTCCTCCTCATTAATTACAGATCTTGCTCGAACTGGCCTCCACCATTAGAGATGTATTTCTTTGGTCGTAAGGTACAATTGGCAGGCAAAAGGCATGTGCATGCATCTGTAACGCTGCTGTTTCCTCAAAACTCCTCCAAAAAATATCAATTTTCCCGGGAAAATGTTTCAAATAAAATTGATATGTAGATAGTAGTAGATTTTTGTGTGTATACATTTAAATAAAATCGTTGAAACTGAAAAAAAAATAAGCGTTAGTAAAGTAACATTTGCAGTTGATAAATTTTGCCCAAAACTTGAATAATTCTTAAACGGAATACCAACATTGAGTTTCCTAAGAT
This sequence comes from Triatoma infestans, assembly GCA_011037195.1. Taxonomy (NCBI): domain Eukaryota; kingdom Metazoa; phylum Arthropoda; class Insecta; order Hemiptera; family Reduviidae; genus Triatoma; species Triatoma infestans. The sequence continues at coordinate 550 of JAAEAF010013643.1, forward strand.
TTTTCGTTTTTGAGAAACACATACACACACACACACACACACACACACACACACTAGGAGTAAGAGAAAGTAAAATGGAAGATAATGAAAAACAGATACTAAAGTTTTAAATAAGAAGTTTCTATTTAATTGAGATTACTACTTTAATTCCGTTTTATAATTTAATGAAATGTTTGTATAATAACTAGGTTAGAGTACTTTCTTATCACTGTGTACATTAAGATCTTAAAACAAACACTATTTTTGAGCTTTCCATTAAATAAATTTTACAAACAATCAACTTAAACGTTCTATTCTTCTTAGTAATAACATTTTATTAGGAATTATCTGTTAAATGGTCCCGTCATTAAAATGCGCCATATCTTGGAATTGTATTGCTTTTTCTTATCCATATACTCGTTTATTTTGCATATCTAATGTTTGTGTTTATGTTAAAAAAAAAATAAAAAAATTGCAGTTTGCATATAAGCGAACTATAGATTAGATTTGATTCCGTGAGGGTTGGCTATCAAGACTATGCCACCACGACCCCTTAAAGGTGTATTGTGGCACCCAGTCCTGTTCTGTTTAATTAGGCTTTGGAATCTGGAGAGGGAGTTTCCTGGGTGATCCTTGAAGGCAACCTCCATCATTAAAGTACCCTTACAAGCCCTGTCGGTTTTATTAGACATAGGAGGCCTGAGAGAGACTCTTGGGGTTAAGGTTGCAGGCGTCAGTTTCTCCTTACCAGAGAGGAGAAATCTCAACCTAGGGCAACTGCATGTCTTGTAAACGTTAAAGATAACCTTCAAGATTGGCCATCATGACAATAATCTGATATAAAATATTCACACAATTTTCTCTTACTGCACTCGGTACAGAAAATTGAAAAACTGACAATTTTCTTCTTCAGAACATAACAAACCCTAATTGGAAATGTAGAGGTGATGAGAGTACATGTACTTACCCTAGGAAGGCAGTAATTGAAGTGATTATGTTGCAGTCTAGAAGACAGTACCAAGAACATTGATAAAAAAAGAAAACACTTACAATTTATCGTCAAAGATTTAACTGCTTTTTCTTTGAATTTGAAATTCAGATAATGCTTTTTACATTTTAATATTATAACTTACAGTAAAGCCTAACATTGCAACTCCACCGGAGCATTTGTATAATCAATTTTGCTGGACAAATGTTTCAAAACAAAGATTTTATATTAAGTATAAAAGAAAATCGTTGGAGCAGTTTATGAGAAAATTACGAAAAACTGTATAAGAAACAAATCTGAATATTTATATTAAACAATCACATGACTTTTTCTTACTGCAGTTTACAGAATTATAAATGATCAATTTTCTTCAGACATAATATTTACTAATTGTTTATTTGTCTTCAATTTTATAACAATTACAGAATGTAAACTTAATTAAATGACTTTTTTAAGGAAAGTGTGGCGCCATCTATTAGTAGTCAATATGTACCACCACACCTGTGGTACCTATTGTACCTATTGCCCATCTGCTAACGGGTAATAGGTACTACTATCTCAACTACTACGCGCCTTCGGAATGTAAGCCAGAAAACACTTCTCAGTGAGCCACCGCTTCTCCGAGCTTCAACTGTGCGGGTGCTATACACTCTAGAGGCGCCAGCGACGATGCCAGCGGAACCCGCACGGAAGGTTCAACCAAGTAAAAATACAAAACGAAACATGCTCCTTCCCGATGCTGGCGATGGAAAAATAAAGACATTGGGCCATAGGCCCAAGAATCAAGAATATCTGGCTAATCAAGAATATCGTTAGTATTTTTTAGTTGATGATAAAATGTACTTTCACCAGTAGTGTATGTATTCAGTGTTACAGTTAACCCGATTGAGAGCTTAACTTTCCGCTCTCAAACAAACCTTTTTTAAATGAACTCTTTCAGAAAAAAGTTACGAACAAAACTTATTAGTACCCATATTTTTGGATTAGTAAATCAAATTTCAAGAAATACGTCGGTGTTTTTATGGAGAGAAAAAAAAGCAGAAAACTGAAAAATCTGTTCAGTAAAAACCCAATTTACCCAAAACCCAATTCGGAATTTTGTCAACATTCTTAATCCTAATTAATATTATTCAGATTATAGAATCGTATAATAAACAGATACAGCAATTTATGAAAAAAAAAAAAAGTAACCCCATCACTCGCCTAAATGCCGTCTTAAATGAATTTTCACAGAGAAATGATACAAATAAAAGTTATAGCTCTTATTACATGTGATTGATATTCAGAGTTTAAAGAAAAACGTTGGTAACATTTGTGAGAAAATCGCAAAAAAAGTGAAAATAAAAAAAAAAATTCAGTAAAGTGATACTTCCGGTTCAAGAATTTTGACAGATAACTTACGGTCGAATCCCATGGTGATACCTAAACGGAATATCAATTCGAGCACTGCAGTTCATCATACATACATACAGACACACACTTTTTTGAACTTAGGGGACCTCAAAACTCGTATTTCCGGTGAAAACTGGATATCGAAAATTTGACATGATTACAATACTTCCTCTTACCAGGAGTAAGTGAAAGTAAAATCAGTGAAGTTGCACTTCCTGTTGTTGAATATTAACTGAAAGCTTTTTCTCAGATGTGCGAGTGTACTTAAACGAAACATACAGTTTGAGGTTCTTGGAAATTTTTTGCTTTAATAGATGTTTCAGTCTCAGAACCATGTATTTACAATGGAAACTCAATTTTCTTAAAATTGATACGCTCACGAAATATTTCCTCTTATAAAGCAATAATAGAGAAAGTAATAAAAAGATCGAACATCTCAAATTAAATATCCCGAAATGAAGAAAAGCGTATATACGAGCGAAAAGCGAATAAAGCGTATATCTCAATTAACGGCAGAGACGCGCGCTAGGATTTTTCTCCTTTTTTTTTTTTATTGACCAATGTATTATTTGTAATAAAATGGCCATAACTTTTACTGATGATGGGTAGATAGGTTATTTTTGTATACGGTTATATATCGATCAATGAATAATATTCATTTCATAGGGTATGATTTGCTGGGGGTGAATTTATGGCTTACCCATGGAGGAGTTTATAGGATCCAGAAATTTACAGCAGATTATAAATTCTATTGAGTTTGATATACAACCGCCATAGATTTGAATTCATATAAATTTAATAATTTTACGCAATTTTATGCTTTTCAAAAAAAACTTTAGTATTTTGTGATTAATTTCCGTGTAAATTTTTGTTAGAAATGTAGCTTTAATTTAATCTGTTAAATTATAAATAGCCAATCATTACAATATTTTAGTTATGTTTATCCCTTTGTTAGGCATGTTCATGGAAATGCTATAAAGCTAATTGCAAAGATATATGAAAATGTGAGTGCATAATAAAGAGTCGCTGTATATCTTGAAAGAGTGAAAGATGTTCCATTTTATTAAGCCGTGGTGTAATCAATCCTGTATTTGTCTCACAACTATTGGAATCCATGCTGCTGGATACCAGCCGTAACAAGCGTTACCACTATGGCTCCTGGCTAACTAAGCGTTACTGTCTCTGTCATGCTCACTGCGCATGCATGGACGAATAGGCTATAATTTGAGTGATAATTTTTCCTTAAGAACTGGTTAAAAACCCGGCAATCTCAGGGCCTCACCAAATCATGAACAGCTAAACAAGTACTTAAAAAAGTTTTAACAAGTGACTAAAAAGGAAACATCCAGTCAAGCATTCAAGAATCTACACAACACAACTCTCAAAGAGTTATTCATGGACTGCTTGCCACAAACAATTGTTTCAACTTGGTCTCTGCTTTTTGACTTCGGGGCCACTCTTTTGGCCAAAATCTCTTTTTTTAGGCCAGAGAATCTTCATCAAGCTGGTAGCTATATTAGCTGTCGCCAGTTGAGACAAGACATATTAGCAACGCTACCATTCAACACCAGTCTTCACTTAATTACTCTGTGCTCAATATATCCTTTTCTCTTCACAAGGTTCGTAAATATAAATTTGTATAAATGCAAGTAATGTGATTGTTGTATCAATATTAACTTCACTAAAGCAAAAAATAAAAAGACTATGAAATTTTCATATCATAATTTCGACGAAAGCTTGTCTTCAAAATTGATGAGAAATCTTCAATTAAAAAAAAAAAAACAATAAAATATGAGAAAAATTAGTTTTAGATCTGATTAAATCCATCAATTCTGTTACATTTAAATTTGAGTCTTCTATCTCACGTAAAGAAGAAATCTATTGATTTTGTTTACATTTTAAAGCAGACAATCAATCAGAATAAAATGGACAGAAAAGAAATAAAAGAATAAATAAATAGAAAAGTAAAGACAAAAAAAAAAAAAAATTAAAAAGAAAGAGAGATATAAATGAAATTGAAGTAAAGTTTGAAATTTATCTATCTATCAATCTCAATAAATGCCACTGGGAATTAAGAAATGTTTATATTCCGAATTCAATATATGGAAATGAGGATGAATCGCTATATTCTGTGAGTTACGTTCCAAAAAGAGACCGGGAGTTTAAATTTATTATTACAAGAAATGTCAACTGGTTACTCCATTTTTTAATTTCTCATTCTGATTTAAAAGGATATAACGTCGTGTCAGCTTCTAAAAGCGCGAGTATGGAAAAATTGTTTACAATAAAAGAGTTAGTCCCCATTAATAATCCCCATTTGCATGTCAAAAACAGGCTGCTTCTTTAATCCAAACATCTCTCATTTAGTAGCATATTAACGCCTATTAAAATATAACAATAGAATTGTTTATACTGTTATTATTATAAGTTCCGTTTAAAAAATATATAATATTTAAAAAGTAATGTAAATTGTAATATTCGTAGATAAATACACTTAAAGCCAATACGCTCCAAGTTTTAAGTCAGAGTTGAATAAATAAATGGTAATCCTTATTTTGATTTTTCTGGCAGCAAAAAAAATATTTATTTTATTTTTTTACAGTTTTTGCCTTTAAAAGAGATCTATTGTGCCACCCCACGTACTAGGGTGAGTCCACGCACCCTACAGCACCTTTCAAGTTAAGATCTCTGAGATATTTCAGAATCTGGGGAGGTTTCTTAAAAAGGGTATATCTTTCTCCAGTACCTGGTAACTGTCCAGGCTTCCCAAAAACCTCCTCCGTTAGTAGGTATACTGGAGTCTCCTTCATTTCTCCACAGAATTAGCAGGTGCTGTCGTGTTCTAGACCTAGGTTGTTCAGGTGCCACCTGAGAATATAATTCAATTTGTTTTCCCTAGGCCAGTTGTGTCCGGCCATTTCATTAACTTCCATGATAACGTAGCAGCCAAAGTAAGGTTACTCTATTATTCCCTCTGTGGTCACTGAGTTTGCCAGGACATTTCCATACAAGATTTGAACTGTCGACATGTGAACTCAGTGGTTTAATGGCGGTCTGCCCATCGGATTTTACAATCTCCTGATTCCGATATTTCCTGCCGAGTTTATTATACTGGACACATCTTCCGATTGCATAAATTTCTGCCTGGAAATTGCTGGGAAACTTCTCTGTAGGCTCCGAGTGTCTAGTCCTTGGACCAAACACTAGAAGAAAACCTAAATAAATATGTCAAATTTTTCATAAGTAAATTCTCCGCGGAACGAGAATTTACCGTTGATTACGAGAAAGTGTTTTTCAGTGTCTTTTGTATATACATGGTACGTGGTGGTAATAGTAATATGATAATATCTCAAAAACGGGGAAACATTATAAACTGTTTAGAAACTATTAGAGGATGCGACACAAAGTTTCCGGTAAAACCCAGTGGCCAAAAATTATAACTTTACTAAAAATATTTTTTAACGTACAATGTTCGCGATTTTCTTAATAAAAAAATAATGGCTCCAAAGAGTTTCTGCAAATATCTGAGATATTATTCATCATAGCAGGCTGTCTTTCTTTAATTCCGACTGGTTTCAAGTTTTTCTCCGCTGTTAGAATGTGATTCTTCTATTTTCTTCTATTTTGATATTTGAAAAGACAATATAATTTTGAAGTAAAAAAAACATAGAAGTTATTGTTTTACATTTCTATTACTCTGTTTCTCCAAAGCTTGAAGCCTATAAATAATATACTATTGAAAGGTCATTAAAAAAAAAAGAACAGGAAGAATAAAATAAAACCTCCATTTTATATAGATAGATGAAATTCGTAAATCGAGTGGAGACATTGATAAAGTGATTTGTAAATGTAATAAGATTGTTTTTTTTTTTCTGTTAGATTGAAATAACAAAAAACTGTGAAGAAAAAAACGATTGTTCTAGAAAGAAGTAACTTCATTTACTGGAAATATAGAAGAAGAAGAAGGTGTTTCTAGTGATGTAGAAGAGTGGAGGAAAGTTCACATAAACATGGGTGAATTTGTAGCAAGAGGCGGCACACAGAAGATAAGAAATAGCAGGAAAAAAAAGGAAGAAAAAACAAATGTGAAGAAACACAGAAGGTGGCACTATGCCAAATGAACTTCCAAGTTAGTTTGGAAGATTGATAAAGATTTGATAAAGATAAAGAAGAGACCTGGGAAATAAGAGAGAAAAAAAAATGGAATTGTTTTTATTTTATTCCACTTGGTTAATTTTACTATTATTCTATGGAAATATATAACATTCATGTCAATTTTTTTGTTTCGGAAATTGGGTTTTCACCGGAAAACTTATTTGTATGAATGTATGAGGAAAAATGTCTCTTAAATGAAAAGCTAAATCAAGCTTAAACTTCATAGTCCGTTTAGGTATCAAAATAACAGCCGAAATTAACGTGCCGATCAAATACATCAACTGGAAGTGCGGTTTTACTACGTCAAATGCATGGCTAGAATTCCAGGTTTGAAGAAAAAAAACACTTAATCAAAAGTGCTCAAAATAAATAAATAAATAAATCACTTGGATTCTACCAGCACATATACGTACATAAAACTTCATTTTTGTTTGAAACATTGTTTTGGAAAAAAAAAAGTTCATGACCAAACATGAGTTTGCGTTAGCTTTAATACACGGTGTAACGAGCCTGAAGAGGCTCATTGCAATATGGGCGGAACGTCGATTTCTAGCAAACCATTGACGCGCTCTCAACGCCCAAACTCAAGTGTTTTTCATGAAAATAGACGCGGAAACCTAGAAGATCATAAAATTTTAATTTTAGAAAGTTCTAGACAACCTATGAGGTGTGAATTTAAATTGCCTTTACAAATTTTGCTGATAGAGGACTTAAACTTCATTTTACTATCTACATTCTGTCTTCATAAATACCCATCACTTTTACTTGAAACATTTTCCCGGGAAAATTGATTGTTTGGAGGTTGTGGGGGGAACAGTAACGTTGACTTGAATCTAAAGTACCATCTCAATATATAATTCATGCCGACTTTCAGAACACACTGGGGGACTCTGCTCCTTCATATTCAACTGTTGCCAAGTGGACCAGCGAGTTTAAATTTGGTCGGGAGAGCTTAGATGATGATCCGCGTAGTGGACGGCCAAAAAGTGCTACGACCCCAGTATTTATCGCAAAAGTGCATAAAATGGTCATGGAGGATCGTCGACTGAAAGTGCGAGAGATTGCTGAAGCTATAGGGATGTCATCTGAACGGGTATATCACATTTTAACCGAAGAATTAGGAATGAAAAAATTATCGGCAAGATGGGTGCCGCGGCTCTTGACATTGGACCATAAACGCACCAGATTGGAAATGTCCAAACAAAGTCTGGCTCGTTTTCAGCGCAACCAACAAGATTTTTTGCGCTGAAACTTGACAGATGAAACTTGGGTCCACTACTATACCCCAGAGACAAAACAGCAGTCAAAGCAGTGGAAACATGCTGAGTCACCACCACCAAAGAAACCAAAGGCAGTACGTTCGGCCGGAAAGGTCATGGCCTCAGTTTTCTGGGATGCAAAAGGCATTCTGCTGATAGATTATCTTCCTACTGGCCAAACAATACTATGCAAACCTCCTAGACCAACTACAGGAAAAGATACGCGAAAAAAGGCCTGGTTTGGCAAGGAAGAAAGTCATCTTTCATCAGGACAACGCCCGCCCGCACACAAGTGTTATTGCCATGGCAAAACTTCATGAACTGAGGTACGAATTGTTGCCCCATCCACCTTATTCACCTGATTTGGCACCATCAGACTTTCATCTCTTCCCCAAGCTGAAAATTTTCCTCGGTGGACGGAGATTTCCTACAACGGAAGAACTGACAGCCGAATTGGAGAGGTACTTTGCAGACCTGGAGGAATCTCATTTTCGAGATGGGATAAAGGCATTGGAACATCGCTGGACCAAATGCATTAGTCTACAGGGAGACTATGTTGAAAAATAAAAGCAGTTCCACCGAGGTAAGACACTTCTTTCTAGTACATTCCGAGAACTTTTCAAACCACCCTCGTAGTTTCCTGCATATATACTATTAATTTAATGCAAGAGGCATTGGTAGTACTGTAAATATGAAGAAAATCGCTTAACCAAAAGTGCGACTTAACAGAATAAGTTTTTCCGCTTTTTGGATTTTTCTCGCAAACCAATAACCAAATATAAGAGCAAACCAATATAGCGATTTTCTTCAAACTTGGTGTCTGAGTGTAGAGTGCAATTGCGAAAAACCAAATTAATAGAGATAAGAATGTCTAGTAATTTATGTTGCTTTAGTAATTTTTCTTCTGCTATACACTTGATATTCTTAAACAATAACAATAAATATACTAAAGGAGATGTTATAAATTTTTAACTTACTCTGCCTAAAATTGAATTAACAAATAAATTATTACTCTTCTAATTTTCTATCTAAGGTCCCATATTGAAAAAGTTCGTTGAAAATTAATTAATGGATTTAAAATTGAAAATTGAAATAGATTGAAAATTAATCTCAAGAACTCCCTTTAATGGGCAATAAATTTACTTTATTCTAATACTAATTATTACAAAATAATTTTCACGCAGAACATAGAATGTCTCTTTTTTCCACTTCCACAAAAAAAACCTATTTACTATTATTACACTGTTGTCCCATCACCCCCAACTTGTCATTTAGTAGTCGATAATTTCATTACCGTTCGTCCTACAGCATATCGAATCAAATCGATTTAAATTTTAATTTTTGAGGTAAGTTTTAAGATAAGCTAATATTAAAGATGTTTTACATCGACTTTTCATTTTGTTTCATGGAAATACAGTTTTTCATTATACTATATAAATATAATCTGAAGTCAGACTGGGCCATTTACCACTGAAATGGATAAAAGGCTCTAAATGAAAATGAATCTAACTAAGAAAGTGGAGGGAGGGGAAAACTCATTTAAAACGGGCTAATGAGAAGAATAAAGGAAAGAAGAATGACCATTAAGATTCACATTCGGGAAACTGAAAACAAAAGAAGAAAAGGAGGCATGGCTAGTGAAAAGTGAATGGAGAGTCTATGAGAAAGTGTTCAATGGGAACTAACTTAGACAGAAAGATACGGAAAACAAAGCGCTTTGGAACAACCACTTACAAGATGTATTGACAAAATTGCTTAAACAAATTCCGTTATCAAAAATTTATAGAAAAAGGATAATCATTTTAAAATATCCAAAGAAACATATTTCATATTAAAAAGAGTTCATAGGAAATTGTCTTTTTTATTAATCTCCTCAGCGTTCAGATATCTTACTGGCTGCATAATCACGGGGTTTCTATTCCTACGTAATCACGGTTTGTATTCCTAACCTCACAACAAACACTGTTAGTGTCTGTCTCTTAGGTCGGTTTTACGCTGCTTGGTCCCATCGTTAACCGTCACCGTTACTGAACTTATATTGGAGGCTGTAAGTGCCAATCAGATTGCACTATTCTTCTATAATGGTAACGGTTAACAGTGGGGTCTAAGCATCGTAAATCCGGCCTTAAAGGTGTTTTCCGACTCGGAATACCTAAGATGATTACACTAACTACAAACTAAACACTTGAGCCAACCATTTTTCTAGTCATGCTCAGTTTGTCCTACTCAACTCGATCTACTTGCCCTCATTATCGCAAAGACGAGGTCCACTTTTATTAATATTTAAAACTCTGCTCTTTCTTTTTGTCTATATTTCCTTTTCACATATACTTCCATTTCTTCTGCTACCGGTGTAAGAGGCAGTATTGGATTCTTATCAATTTTTTGAAATTGAATCCACTTGAGCACAAAGTGTATTCTAGAAATCTTAGTTTGTGTGACGCTGATTGTAAACTCAGGTACTGATGACTTATTATGGTTTAGACTTCACGAAGTATATTTTTTCATATTCTTGCGATTTCTAGAAAACAGCTCCTTAGATTTTCTGTAAATTTTATATACAAATTTTACTACGAGTACATAGACTGCCGTTTTATTTTAAACAGACGACTTTAGAGAATAGGTTTTTGAGTACATATTTTGGTATTTCCTCGAAAACGTCTATAAAGTTTTCCTTTAAACTTGGAATGCTAATTGTACATATTATATGGTATCATTTATGGTAATTTAGTAGTATCGATGTTCTCCGTTAGGTCATGATGATGACGACATACCCGAAGTGCCATGTTATCAATATGGCTACCATGCTATCAATATGGGATATATCGACATTGAATTGCGATGTCTTTAAAATTTATTAGAATATAAATTAGGATAGGTACTTTATTTTATGTTTATTTTTATACTGACTTTTTGTATAATTTGAGATAAAAATATATGTTTTAATAGCTATTGTTTTACGTTGTTTTACGTCGATATGCAGGCGTACGTAGTACGTAAATAAACGATATTTAGAAACACCACAACGGTTTGGATGTACTGATGGTAACAAATTAAATATTCTACAAAAATTAAAACTTCTAAGTTGAACTTTAAACCGGTGACTGTCTGTTTGGTCTAGTGGTTTAACCAACGGACTAAAGACTCGAAGATGCTTGGTTCTAATACTGGTGGTGCCAAAGGTAAGTAAATATAATCTGATAGAATATGTACATTAATATAATTTAATAAGCGGAATTAACACTAATATAAGTTGTATAATATTACGATAGAAAGAAAGAGTTAAGATGAAGAGAAAATGAAATGAGATGAAGAGATCTCCCGTAAGATAGTATTACAGAAGGGTATGACGTCATCATTGCGATGTTACAGATAACATCGATACTACAAAATTACCTCATTTTTATTTGAAACATTTAGCCCGCAAACTTTGAATTTAAATGTCCAATTTTATATGAAGTTGATTCAATGACAACATTGTAATCACCAATCTGCAACCCGCCTGCTTAGGGATTGTCCCCCGACAATACATACAATAAATTAGGACAAAATTGGAAGCGTAAGGAATATTCACCATTTTATAAGTAATTGTATTAACAGTAGTAAGTAAAAGTTGTGTGAGTGTATTCCACACCAGATATTTCTTTTATTTATTTTATATTATGTCCTAAACTGAATCTTTAAGACAAGTAAGCCCATTGCATTTATGTTCAACAGGGGGAACTGTCTCCCTAAAAGCCCCTACATATTTGCAGTATATATCTTACAGTTGTGTTTGTTATTTTTATTGTGTTTCGTATATAATACGCAGATATATATATATATATATATGTGTTAGTATATCCTTTTTAGTCCTATTTTTTACGACAAATGAAGGTATTTGTGGATTTATTCTAAATCCCCAGCCACCAGGGGACACCAGGTTCAGAAAAATAAAAAGGCACTAATTTAATCTGTAATCTGACCTAAATGACCTGCCGTGAACATAATAAAAAAGTATAAAATTTCTTTGCGCTATATTCCCCCCCCCCCTTACAGAGTAAAACCGTCATCATTATGTGCTGTTAAAAAAAAACAACATAATTTTCTCCTTTAGTAAGTTTCATGTGCACACATATTATGTATCGTGTCTTTTTATTACTCGTATATTTTATATGTAAAAAAAACAAAAAAAACATGCTGTATATATATTATAATACAGCCATTGATGGCGTTGTAAACAGAAATAATTTAAAGTAAATCTCTCCATTTTTGAACAAAAAAAAAAAATATTCAATCCTTGCTAATTATATAAAAACAGATTATATACAAAATTACAAAAATATAATATAAAAAGCAAATCAGCTTAAAATTTTATATTGAATGAAATTTAGTTCAATTCATTTTCTTCAAGCACTAGTAAAGCAAATACTATTAATATATGAATGATAGCAGCATCTCTCAATCATCCTATTTATAGAATTTTTCAATGTATCTCTCGCAGATATTTAATTTATTGAATTCTAATTTCTTTCGACAGTTTTTATTCCGAAAGCGAAGGAAATTTGTGCCAGAGTTGTACAAAAGAAATAGAATATCAATTTTTATTATGTTTTGGAGGCCCCGGAATTTAAAAAAAGTGTTTTCAGCGAATGGTCTGTACATCTGTCTATGTGTGTGTGTGTGTGTCTGTGTCTGTGTGTGCCTGCGTGAATTAACAGAACAACTCAAAAAACGAAAACTCGTAGGAAGCTCAAACTTGGTATTCCATTTAGTTCTACCACCGCATCAAACACGAAGATTTCGGGTAAAATACCTCGAAAGAATATTTTCGAGGTTCTGGGAAAACAGTAGCGTTATGTTGCTGCCCTCTAAAGTATCACTTCAGTATATTTTATATGGTTTTATCACTGCGTAATATTATTAATACATATTAAAAACATTGATAGAATTTCAAATTTAAGGAAAATCGGAACTAGGATTTTACAGAATAGGTTTTTGAATTTTTTTTAAAAACATTTTCTCGAAAGCGGTTACAACGATGTTCTTTAAATGCTTGCTGCATAGATAGATAGATACCTATCACTTTTATTTTGGAACATTTTTCTGGAAAAATTGATTTTGGAGGGGTTATTATTATTATTATTTGTCTGGACAATAACCTTAAGAGGAAATAGCCTAAGTTCTTCCACAGACATCCTATTCCGACCAAAAGTCCTGAACCTAATTTCCTCACAACCCAGGCAATCAGTCATAAGATGGATAGGTGTTTTCCTCCTCTCTCTCACAGACTCTACAAAATGGATCCGGCATGAGCCCCATTATGTAGAGATGTCTCCTTAAACCACAATGTCCAGTAAGAGATCCAACCAGTGGCCTGAGATAGTTGCATGAAAAACACAGCAACGTCTCATTAATGGCCTTGTCCGGACCATCGATGAGCATTTTGGACTGCCGAAAACCAACTGAGCTCATCCATAAGGATGAATGCTGTGAAGCTGGCCATGTCTGGAAGCCTGACAGACATGTGCCAGAAGATATGCCAACAGCAGGCTCTGGACCAATGAAAGGAAGAGAGACCCCTAATTTGGCAAACCTATCCACCTCCTCATTCCCATAAATTCCCATGTGACCTGGCATCCAGACTATTAAGCACATCCTTCAGAGAAGTGAGGACACATGAACTCAGCGCCTTCAGCGCAGCTTGGCTATCCGAACTGATACAAACACCTTTTAAGTTGATGTTACGAAACCTCTCATCCAAGACACAACAAAGAATAGCATACACCTCAGACTGGAAGACTGTGGTCCATTCACCAAGAGATACTGCCAAATGATCTCCGGTCTCAAAATAGACCGCAGCTCCAGACCTACCATCCATTCTGGAACCGTCTGTGTAACACCGGAAGTAATTATCAGGTATCACACCAGACGGTCCCAATCTTGACTAATCTTCCCTAGAGGGTAACCTGACACTGTAAGAATGCTCGAAAACAAAAGTCTTCACATTCTATCAGAGGGAAAACCAGTAACAGGAACCTTCAAAAGCATCTCGCGACGAATGGTAGAGTGACCATATCGCTTACCCTGCCAAAAACCTGCCTTTTAAATCTATAACAGGCTTTCATTGCCATAGTTTTCACCTCTACAAAGAGGGGTGGAATTCCCAATAAAGTCTCCATTGCAGCTGTAGGCTAATCCGCATGCACCCGTCACCACCAGACAAGCCTTTGGAGGGGTTATTGATGAAGTTTGTACATTACATTAAATTGAAATTTGCACAAGCTTTGTTGATGTTCACATAGAGCCGTTTAGGTATACAAGTAAAATTCCGCGATTAATTTAATGGCTTGCCTAACATTGTAACATTGCAATCTTAAAGAAATTTCTTGACTAAATTGTATTAATGAAAGAAGAAATCAATAAATATGTAGGAGAAATATATTGAATATGAAATATGTATATGAAATATTAAATGTGAAATATATTGAAATATGTAGGAGAATAATGAATTGAAAAGAAAAAAAGATCTCAAAATTATAATTGACAAATTTTATAGTTTGTGTACCAAATTTAATGAAATTCGTCGAAAACTGAAAAACTGTTCAGTAAAAGCGCACTTCCGGTTTACTAATTTTCTTGAAACTCAGAATTTTGGCCATCTATTTATTTCTAATTAATTTTGTTTGGATGATAGAATTGTATAATCAACTATGATACCACTTTGGAGGAAGCTGTAACCACTCCCCTCCCCCTAGAAGTGCCCTTAAATGAATTTTCCCGGAGAAATGTTTCAAATAAAAGTTGTAGTTGATATACCAAGTTTGAAGAAAATCGTTGGAGCCATTTTTCAGTAAATCGCAAAAACGTAAAAAAAACAACTAATAAAGTGATACTTCCAGTTGAGGAATTTTGACAGATGGTCAAAATGGGGATCCCACTGTCGGATCCCATGGGGATAACTAAACGGAATATCAAGTTTGAACTTGCTACGATTTTTCGTTTTTGAGCTATGCTGTTCACATACACACACACACACACACACACACACACACACACAGACCATTTGCTAAAAACCACTTTTTTGGACTCAGGGGCCTCAAAACGGATATTGCCGGTGAAAACTCAATATCGAAAATTTGACACGATTACAATACTTCCTCTTACTAGGAGTAAGAGAAAGTAAAAAAACAAATCAAGTGTGAAACACACTCACTTGATTCCTCTCGAATTACAATTGTTATTGTGAAATTTTCCAGTTAGTTTTTATGACTACCTGAATATGAATACGTTAAAAAAATAAAATAAATAAATAAATAAAATAATTGAACTTCTGGTTGATATATTTTGTCCGAAAACAGCGTGTCAGATAAGGTGGCAGTACCTACACGGTGGCATACCAACTTTGAGCTTTATACAATTTTTCGTATTTGTTTAGTTTAGTTTTACATACATACATACATACATACATACATACATACATACATACATACATACATACATACATACAGATTGTTGGATTAAATACATTTTTCCCCATACTCAAGGGACCACAAATCACGTGTTGCCAGTAAAATCTCAATTTCAAAAATTTGAAACGTACGCAATACTTCCTCTGATCCTTTAGTTTATATATCAATATATTATGTGGCTGGCATCTTTGTCCACTATGGTTGTATTTTAGTTCTAAGAAGTGTTCTGGGTTTAGGAATGTATGTTGTATAAGTGTAGCAATATGCTAATGGAAGTGAATCTAAGCGTTGATGAGCTGTGTTTGTCTACATGATAAACTGAATGTGCTAAATCCAAGCTTTGTTGCATTACATCATCAAGCTCTGTGTGTATAGTATAGTGTATAAATTGAGGTATTCATTTAAGTGAATATCCGTGTTATGTGGCTGGGATAACACTCAGGGATGCTTAAGTTTCTATAGAAGTGGACAGTTGGCCGAACTGAATAGAAATCTTTTGGAGTTAAGTAACTTAAGATATTATTAGCAATAAAATTCTATCAAGAATTTTTCAGGCTTTAAAACTAATTGGAATCGTTGAGTTCTATTCCTCATTATATCTAGTATTAAAAAAAAATCTACTAAACTAAATAAAACTACATAAAAACTACTGAAATAAATTTAAGATAAGTTGTTGCTGTCTGAGGAACAGCAGAAACTAGATTAAAATAATAATTGTGCAGCAAATGATTGAATTCTAAACGCGGGAGAGGGGGATTATTGCAAATAAAAACCCAGTTGGTACAGTTTTCATGCATTTAAATTAGGATTAATAAGAAAAACTGATGAAAAAGATGATTAAGCAAATTTAACAGTGTTTTATTATAAATTAAAAAACGAGAGCGACTAAAAGAATGAAAGATAAAAAGAAAGAAAATCATTTCCAGTAATTTATTCGTCCAGAAGTGGTGAAATATATATGGGTTTTGGCAAAGAAGTAGGCCAGCTAGCACACTCTAGTAAAACTAATTTGCATTTTATATTCTAAATAATGTGGTACTAGTACTTGAATAATTTACTTATCTCACCAATATCCAACTTGTTTGTGGCAGTTTCTAATTAGAAGAGGTGAATTTAAGAATTATGAATATAAAATAAAATTGCTCGAATTCGCTTTCTCTTATTAATATTTCTTAATGCTCTAAGAGAAAGTAATGTGGAAGAGGAAGCAAAATTGAGTTTTTACCGGAAATACATGTTCACGAACCGGAATGATTAATCTTGTGGAAGTTTCTCACTTTTGCGGGAGGATGTAACAATAAACTTTCCTCTTATTTCGGTGTGCAATGAGCACTTTTTCCAACCATTTCTTTTTCTCGAAGGAAATGACTCGCGATCGTTCCAGGATTTAGCAAATTTTACGCACGCAGTTTGTTCGGTATATGAAATTTGACTTTGAGCAAAAACAGTTCGCCAACCACTGGGCTAAATTTTTTCCAGTTATTTACTGATTGGATAAGAATATGCAATAGTAACATAATATGAAATATAAGCACTTTATTTTATTTGGAATATTGTAGATTTGCCAAAAAATAATTAGAGTTATTGTTATTTGAACAGTAGTAAAAAAAAGTAAAAATAAAAGCAATAATATAAATGAATAGAGCAAAGTTCAGACTTAAAATGTTATAAATATTTATGTGTAAACATATGGTCTTGGTAAAATAAAAGTTTAGTCCACTCATTGATTAAAAGTTTGCCTTTTTTTAAAGGTACCTATTTTTACCTATTTTTTTTGTGTTTAAAAAGTTAACAAACTAAATTATTATTTTTCAACTTCAATCAACTGTTTTGTTTAAATCAACTAATTTTTTTAGTTTATTTTTGAGAGGAATTTATTCCTATTTTCTGAGAGGGGAATCTATGAATTTAGAGTTTATTTCACATTGTAGAAATTTCCTATTACTTTGTAATTTATTAGCTGAGTGGGATCTAGAAACTAGTCTAGTAAAGAACCAATTTAATCAGCTCTTGTATGGAATTACAACTCTATTACAAAGTTACAGCGGTAATAACTACTTAATGGTGCCAATCCTACTGGTATTGTATACTACTGTAAGCTGATTTTGTAAATAAATTAAATGTTTCTAAAATACTATTCTCAAATGTTTACCATTTACCATTTTATTGAATACTATGATGGTTTTGAAGTGGACTAACCATATGTGTTCAGTGATTCTGGCATACACTTACATTAATTACTAGCTTCTATCATTCAGACATCGTCCATGGAGTTTGCAACGAATTGTTGATAAGTTTAGTAAACCGACAGGAAATTTATAGATAACCCCTTCCGCCTGCATGGTATCTACATAGAATATAAAACCACCGACTATGCGGAAGAGCGTCAATAGATCTTCTAAGATGCAATGATTTACCCATTACAACAACCACACTCTACAGTTCATTTTGATGAGTATCGTTCATTGTGAGAATCAAAAGAATGAAGCATAAATAGTAAGCCGTCATTTGCGGTCTTTTTATTGTAATGATGATATTCAATTTTAAACATGCCAGATATGACAGAAAAAAACAATATTCATAATTTAGTATAATCAAATGTGTTTTAAGGAGTAATGATTATTACATTAGGTGATTTTTTTTAGGGGGGGATATACGTCATTGTGTGGCAGCCCTTCTATGAAGATCACAGCAAAACTTCTTGTTGCCAACAAATATTTCGCGAAAAATGTTTGAAATACGTGTAGCTAAATACATAAAAAATCATTTTCAAGTCAGTATTGAGAAAAATTGCGAAAAAAAATACTAAATTCATTATTCTGACGTTGGACAAGTTTTCACCGAAACCTTCCTGCTAGATGCGGTGGTGATACATTAACGGAATAAGTAATCTGCGATTTGTTATTTTTTATTTTTGTAACATTTTGTTCACAAATACACTCTCAGACAATTCGGTAAAAACATTTTTTTTGTAAACATTTAATTCTTTTTTTTGGAAAAATTTTGACGATTCCGCAATAATTCCTTTATTACCAGCAGCAGCAAAGAGAAAGTAAAAATTTGGTTTTATAATATTAGGTAGATTTAAATTATTATATTTCTAAGATTATTGAAAAAATATATTAGTTTTAGGACAATTCGAAACTTTCTACAACAATCTAGATGTAAAAAAAAGCCAAAAAAAAAAGCCATTTCAAATATGCAAGAACTTGTAGAATTCTTTCGAACGAAGAGTGTGTTTAACCTGTATTTAAGGCAAAGCAACTACTGTGCGTTAATCAGTCTGTTTCTAAAGTGTTGTGAATGATTTGATAGTCGTATTCTCAAGTTAATAAATAAATGTTTAAGTGATAGTGCTATCGTTTAATTGTTTTGTTAAATAAACGTTAATTTTTCATGTTTATTTCATCCTTCCAACTTACATAATCCAATGAGATTTAAAACTTTAATTAATCAAATTTTCTTAACAAAATTAATTTTTTTTTTTTTATAAACAAACTGAGTGCGAGTAATAAAAACATATATATAAAGGGAAATAAAAGAAAAGTAGCGAATTAGATATTCAAAAAGAAATGGAGCAGAAATATGCAAAAATAAAAGGATAAGAAAACAGACAAGAAAAATATAATGCAGTATACTTAAGAATGACAGAAGTTGGGTCAAATGGTAGTAACTTTAAGCGAATTATTTATACAAGTTGTACACAAGTTTTTTTTTTTTTTATAAGGAATAAAGAGAAATAGGAAAATAGTATTTTGAAAGAAAGAAAAAAATACGATAAAGTTAAAAGACAATTCTCGACCAGTTTGGTAAGAAAAAGTATATAGATAGACTGGAGCTGAATGCAAATTTAGGTAATATTAATGTCAAATGAGATGCGCTAAAACAGTGTTAGCACCCTCATGAATATCTTCTCTTTAAGGTTTTTAAAACATTATTTATTGAAACTAACATATATAAATTGTGTACATAAGTTAACGTGCACAGTTGTACTAATGAAACCAAGGTGTTTAGTTGCTCTAAAAAATAGGCTATATTCTATTATAAATGGGTACTCTATTATTTTTTTGAGTTATATACACCACACCATAAAAGAATGGACGCAGCCTTTATGATAATAAAGCGACCGCTACCAGAGTGGGCCCTATGTGGCCATCTAAACCAATGACAGGGAAGTGGTGAAGCTGGAAAAAGGCGGAACAATGATGGAGGGAGGGGCGATCGGGGTCAAAGTATACTATTACTACTAGCCCCAAAAGGAGAACCCCTTCTATTTGGTAACCGACACACCATAATATGAAACCAGCAGAGTAGAAAAGGGGTTGTGGTACTCGATGGGTGGTTTGCTTGGACTCTGTTTAGCCTTCTATAGAGAGGAACATCCGGTGGAAGGGTGGAAGAAGAAGAAGAGAAGGTAAAAAAAGGGCGTGTTGCCTACTTTATCGTCTTCACTCGGTTAAATTGAATTTCTTTAGCCCCATACACCCACTTCGATGGGAATAAGGGACGGAGTGTGGAAACCATGATATAACCTAATGAAGTTTGTAACTTTTAATATTATCGAGCTAATATTTTACATAGGAAAATGATCAAAACTTAAAAATTCACATCGTATAACTTTAGTAGAATCAAATACATGTTCATAAAAAATACAGTCATAAAAAATTCTAATTATTCGACAAGGTTAACTATATTAAAATGGTTGTTGATGAAACAATTCGAAAGTTATCATACCTAATATAGTATTCGAACGAAATAAATCAATTACCAACCTGAAAAGCTAATTTATCTAGATTTCTGGTAATTATATTAAAAAAGTAATTATCATTTGGTTTTTATGATTGTAGATTAGGACTCAATTGGATATTAATGAGTTCGTTTAGCATTTAAATTAAATGTTCCCATTGGTCAGTTTAATTGACTAATTACACTATTCTCCAATTAATGAAGGCTGAGATAAATAGTTGGATTGATGAATGAAAATGTTACAGATTGATTCAATGTGATATATGAGAATAACGATAGATTTTTTTTTTTTTACATATCGGTAACATTGAGGAAGTAAAGCAGTGAAAAGCCTTCGTACTTAGCACTTCCTGCTTAGACCTACTTAGCAGACAGTAGATGGTTTTAAGTGAAGACAACATTGAAGGGGGTCATACTTGCCCTTTCCACTTTGTTCATGAATGGCTATAGATAGGGGTGTGGCTTAATTTTTCCTCCACACTCGGTGGTTGTTGGATGACGAGGTCAAAGTCTCCCTTCCCATTGCTTCAGTCTAACACGACTTACAGAGCATATTCATTGTGTAAAAAATAATAAAATGGAAAATTATGCGTATCTAGAATATTCGCCTACAATTTGAAACGCAACAACTTTTTAGGACACCAAAGTTCTTGTACAAATAAATAATGATTACTAATGTGTCGTTAGAAAAGCACGAGAAAGAAGATAAGTACAAAGTATTGGCATTGGATTCCAGAATCCAGGTAGAACATCTTTGCTAGTACCCAGAAACAGGAAATAAAACAGTTTTCCAGAATAAAATATGACTGCAACTTTAGAAAACAAGACCGGTGGAAGGGGAAACTTAAATCTTGTCGTCCAACAACCAGTCACGAACGAGAAAAAGGGGGGGAATTAAACTCCGCATAAGACCCTTCATGTGATACATGGTGGGAAAGTTACTTCTCTTTCGCTTTATTCTAAAAAACTATCTACTGTGTTCTTGCAAGTAAGAGTTCTAGAATCAAGCTAACATCTACCCTGAAATAGCCTTTTGCAATATGGGAAAAACATCGATTCAAATGAAACATCAGCGGTCACAGTCCAAAGACTTTATTATCCTAATAATGATGAATATTATAATTTTTTTTTTAGAAAGAGAATTGATTATGAAAACAAATATACTTCTATCCCGAAGCTCTATTATGGCAATAAACTATGTAACTGTGTCCGTAGATATGAGTTATAATATGGTCATCTGTAAACTTTATAAATCTGGTGGAGTTTGTGTGTAGTCCTTGAAGATATGACTAGTTCACTTGCTCGTACAGCCAAATAATGATAACTTATTTTTGGAATAGAAATTTGTTTATATATACATATATAATAGATTATACATACTTAATTTATAAATTGTAAATGTTCAATATCTTTTGCGAGCTATTCGCATTAATCTCTCTCTGATGTGGCGTCATTTTTGTCTATCACCAATGCAACCAGGTAAGGATTGTTGCATCAATGGATCGTGTCAAATTTCACCGAGAGTAAATGTTTTGAGGACTCATGAATTCAAAAGAAAATGTTTTTAGTGACTGCTCTGTGTGTTTGTATATTTGTGTTTTATCCCAAATATATAATTCGAGACACCACCACCGCTTCAGACATGAAAATTTCCAGCTAAATTCTCGTGCAACCGGAAGTATGATAATTGCGTCGTGTTAGTATTGCAAGTCAGACTTTTAAGGGTGACTATGCGTCCAGATATTTATAGATAATACCAGTCTAGATAAGAAATATTTGTTTCTTTTTATTTATTACTTCACCTCGAAATAATTTTGTGCTTCATTTTATGTAATCTTCCAAATGGTATCTAAATTAAAGCAGCTCAAAATTTAGATGCCAGTATATTTTAATCAATTTTGCCATTCTTAGTTCTCGAATAGGTTTTAGAATAAGTAATTCTCAAAAAGTGCACCTACAGTTGATGCAATAAAAAAAAAGCTAAATGATTACATTAAAATAGGAGATCCTTCCTAAAAGTAATTAGCCCTTTTCTAAACAAGAATGAATGATAGTGGGGAAAAAGAAAATGAAAATGGTGTCCATTCAAGGTAAATAAAGTAAATTAGAAAATAAATATTTATCCACTTTGATGGAAATATCTTGTTTCACTTTTATCCCCTCCCCATCGGTATTTAACTAAGTTTAGTAGTAAACGCTTTTCCCAGCAGGCATACCACTTGAACGCTATTTATCTTTCCGATAAAAGGAAAACGCAATAACACTTGAACATTGTATATGAGAGAAATTTTCACCCACCATTAATGGCTTACCACCACCCGTTGCGGTTTTAATCAAAATATTAATTATAACTACACAATGGCTATTATATTGTTTTATTATAATAATAAAGAAGATAAATAATAGTGGAGGTTAAGATGGTCTATTATTATGAAAATGTAGATAATAAATTTACTAGCTCTAGTTAATTGCTTTATATTAGTTATATGAAGAAAATTTTATGTAATTATAACATCTGATCATTAGGATAATTTATTATAAGCTGTTGTTAGTCGTTATTATTCTTTTTACTCTAAATATTTTCAGTTTTTCTCTCCAAAAACATAAGCATTTAGAAACTTTTGGTGAGTCAAAATTCTGTACGTTTTTATTAAATAGTGCACACAAAGATTTTTTTCCTTCCTGAGGATAAAAATCCTTTTGAGAATAGGCGATTAGTCTCTTCGGGAAAAATCTCAAAAAAAGGAGAAAATGAAGAAAGCATAGCTTTGGTGAATTCTTCCATGCATGTGGCAATTATAATTGGAAGCGGTCATGGAAGCTTGCATCATATCTGAGCAAAAATTAGCTTAGGAAGTGTTCAGCATAATTCAAAAACGTAAAATCGCGGAATGTTCAAATATCAATATATAATCTATACGCTATCACAATATCCTGGCAAAGTTTTAGTCATTATCGGCCAACCAGAAGTACCCCCACTCAACTCGAATAAATTTTTCCAGTCTTTACCCAAATTTTTTGAAAATGGTTTAATCTGTGAAGTGATCTTTTATTACATCGACAAATATGTCAATTTTACTCGGAAATTATATTTTAACATCTCTTTTCACCCCTGGGAGTCTTTTTTCCCCAACATTTTAGGCTTATCTTTATACTGAAATTTCACTTGAACCATCATCTGTTGACAGAAACAATTATTCAGCAAAATTTCCAGCGTTTAAGGAAATGTTTCAATTAGAACTGTGAACATCGTATTGAGACAAAGTCAGAGGCTCGTTAGCCGTCCATTAAAAATCAATGTGTACATGTTGGCCCTAAGCCAACGCCCACACTCCTACAATGTTCTCCAGGCTCTTACTTGTTGCCTAGAATAGTTAGGCAATTGTAAAAGAATTAATGTGGTGTGAGATTTGAAGTTAATACCATGGAGATTAAAAACAATACCATTTACGGTATAAAAATTAACTTCTCCACCAAAAAATTTATGGCGATTGGGGAAAATGATGTGTTCTGGCAGTGCATAGCCCGTCTTGCAAAAGTGGGAAGAAAGAAAGGAAGATATGGCAAATAAATGATAAGGCCACCTCAATCTTATAGAACAATAGCACTTCAAAAAATAAAAAGTAACAAAAAATTAATTTTCTACTCAATTGGAAAAGAAATCTTCACTTAGGGACTGAAACTTGCCCAATGGGAAGCTTTTTTCGAAAAATTATGGCAGTAGAAATGAAATTCTGGCGAAGAGGAAGAGTAGAAAGACTAAAGCGTATCGTGTTAGAAGAATTTCGGACGCTAACAACAATTTAAGATTTACGATCTACAATATTAAGTTACACTAAAAGGATGGACTAGAAATCCAAATTTGAAGATAATCAAGTAAAGCGGATGTCATCATTATAGAATAAGTTTTGAGCTTTTTTAGGATTTTCCTTAAACTTAGAATGGTTACTGCACATGTATAAACTTATATTACAACACTTATATAAATCTATTACTTTTATTTGCAACATTTATTGGGAGGAAAAATTAATTTAGTAGTTTCTGGGGATTCCACGTTAGATTTCAAACATTATTAGTGTTATCGCCTGTGGGGCTATTGAGATATGGCTAACAAGGAAACATACTTGGAAAAACAGTGCGGGGCAGAAGCACTCCAAGATCTTCTTAGAGGGTCCTTCGAATTCTTGGCATAACAAAAGTAGAGCTAAGAAGAACCATTGCCCCATTGTTACAAGGCATTGCCTTTTAAGGAATCATCTACGCAGTATGGGTTTCACTGCGGATCCATTCTGTAGGAAATGTGGCCAGAAGGGCGAAACACCGTGTCAGCTTCTTGTAGCCAACGATTCCAAAAAATTTTGCGCCTATAATTTGGTGCCACACTCAGGATCCAAGATTTCTCTCGCCTCAGCCCTGACGTTATTTAATGAGACAGGCTGATGTGGGTTGTTTCCGGCGGTTCTAATGAGCCAATCAATTGCCGAAGTTCCTTAGGAAATGCTCCATGTCCTAGATTATATACATTATTGAAGTTTGTACAATACGATATCTTTCAGCACTCTGTTGCTAAAACTACCATCCTAAGGCCAACTAACCTTTTAAAATAGAAATTCTAAATTTTATAAAAATTTGTCCTTTAGAATTTTTATTAATTGGAGAAAGAGAAAATCGTTCAAGTATTTTAACATTTTTTGTTTTGATAAACTCTAAATTCTAAACCGAGAAAATTTTAGATATTTTGAAATGGTTATAATTTGAATTAATTACTAAAACTAGCCTTTTTCATAAGCTGGTAAAGACGATATTACAATAAAGAAATGAGAAATGAAAATTTTCACTGGCTTGTGAAAAAGAAAAAGTCAACCCGTATAATGGCTTTCCTTTGAGGGTGATTAAACTACGTTCATTTCAAAGTACGATAATAATTTAGAATAAGAACAATAATAATAATAAAAAAAAAGAAGAATGAATTAAGCGTGCATAGGGGAGGGGGACTTTGTAATTTTGATGTTGTGAATAGAGGTCGGGATAAAGTGGAGAGAAGTTGATGGTATGTTTCATTATTGTATAACTTTTAGCGAGAAAGTAGCGGGAGAATGGGAATGAAAAAGGGATAAAAACGAGGGCGAAGGGCATCACACAAAGGGAAGCAATAGAATAAAAACGCATCTCATATTTTGTATACAGTCATGTTTTGCTTTCTCTGTATACTTATATATATATAATCTTTGTAATATTGTATGCTGGGGGTTACATCACTACGGTACTCGGGTCTGTGTAGTAGTAATGTAGTGATGAGGGTGGTGTTGAATTGTTGACAACTATGTTCAAGTTTCGGGCAATTTGTCAACAAGAAAAGGAATTCTGAGAAAGTTCTAGATAGAAATTATGTACACGCAATTTTACACTTTGCCAACTTAATGTTGTGTATTTTAGGTTTGGAAGAAAAAAAATAAATAGTAAAGATAACTTCAAAGTGTCCCTAAGTACGGTTAAAACTTTTTAGAACACGTACAATGAAAATAGTTATAAAAGTTTGTTATCAATGTGTTTTCTATTAATAGTTATATATAAAAATATATTTATATATAGTTTTGTCCTCTATCCCCACTATATATAACTTTTTTCCATTAACTTGATTAAAGAGGATGGGGGAATCAGTTGTGAATACTCACACACACACACACACACACACACACACGACCTCCTCTTACTAACAGATTTTCTTCAAACTTATAATGTTTAGAAGTGTAAAATGTTATATCAATGGGGGAAAACTATACTTTATAAAACTCTTTTTTTTTCGGGGCAATGTACAACTCCTCCCTCAAACCCCCCTTTAATGAATTTGCTGAGAAAAAGTTTCCAATAAAAGTAATAGGCCTCTGTAAGTTTGTTTATCGGGAAAATTGTAGGAAAACCAAAAAATCTATTCAGTAGAAAAGTCATACTTCTGACAAACCAGATTTTCTTCAAACTCTGGATGCTGGCAACACGTTTCATTCTAATTAATACGAGTATTATGTAGATAATAGAATCGTATAATAAACCAAAATAACATTTTAAACGAAAACATAACCATTTCCACCTCCACAAAAAATCTTTAAATGAATTCCCAGGAAAATGTTTCAAATAGAAGTACTAGGCTAAACGTATACAGGGTGTCCCAACTAATATGTACACCACAATTTATCTTCTGTCTCGTTAAAGATGGAAAGAAATTATAAAATAGTCCCCTTCCCCCGTTTTTTTACGTAAACTCAGAATATGATAGTCGTACTTTTTATTTTTTACTCTGAAATTATTATTTTTTTTTCAATTAGGTCAAGATCATGAAGAAGATTGGACAAGTAGTTCCGGAGATACGACTTTTTTTTTTTATAGTAGGAATAAATTCGTACTGACGCTTTTGCTTACTATTTAAAATTCTTTTTCCTACCTCCTTCCATTTTTTTTTGTAAATTTTTATTTCTGTTTGAACTTTGAAGACCTTCTGTTTTTACTTATCAAGTAAGCAATTAACGTTTAAACAAACAAAAGTATTTAATGAAAATAAATTGGTATATCTCTGTTGCTTTTTCAGTGTGCCGCGCAGAAGGCCAATAAGTAAGTTATGGCGGAGCGGACACTCCGTTTTGTGGGTCGGAACCTGTTGTGGGAATAGCCAAAAGTATGGCGAGGGCCTCTCTGATAGAATGACTCGGAGAGAGCACAATCGTCACTGGAGGCTAAGTACTGGGCAAAACATGGCAAAATGGTCATGCCTGAGCTGTGCAGAAGAAGAATCAGAGAGACCCTGGGTTTAAGCAGGTATGAGATTTGTCTGATAACGGGTCTGTTTACGGGGCATGGTAGGTGCAAGAAACAACTGCACAAGATGAGATTGGATGAGGCGGAGCCCTTGTGCAGACTGTGCCAGGAGGAGGAGGAGACGGCCTCTCACCTGTTGTTTGATTGCGTTGCAATCGGCAGATTGCGGTACGAGATCTTCGGCACGTTGAGACCGGAGGAAATCGTACTCCAAGAAGGAATGGTGGGAAGGTTCTGGACCTCATGAAGAGGGGGGCCCTCTACTAGGTTTCGAGGGGTTGGCACAATAAGCCTCAATGGGTAGGCTGCAGTGCTTGGGTTCGAGCCCCCCCCCCGTGTCATTCTAATTCTAATTCTAAGTTATGGCAGGTTATGGATTCGTGCAAAAGGATTACCAGAACTGGGTCTACTGAAAATAGAAATATATATATATATTTTGCGTAGAAAATGACTGTTTTCAAATAAAAACCCCATTAGCAAGTCGATAACTTTGAATAGGTATGTGAATTTTTGTGGATACGAACGACAAAAGGTTAACGAAAAAAAGCTGATGTGATTATAGTGAAAAGCTAAGTAAGTGAAAATGGAAGAAACAAGCATGTAAAATCCTAATATAAATGGGAGATTAGGAAGTGGAATTGATGAGATAGCACCCGTACTGTGAAACCGTAGACGTTTATAGATAATAATGTGGAGTCTGCCTTAGGAAATATTTCAAATTAATTAAATTTCAAGTTCTCAAGTTTCTGAGACTCTTTTTTTTTAACTTGTACTGAACATTACACATAAATATACCCCCAACATAATAACGCACAAAATTCTAAAAACCATATTTTCATACTAATGGAACGTCAAAACGTTTATTTCCGTGACGACAGTAGTAAAACCTAATAATTTTTTGGAATAGCTTTATTTTATTTCAAAAGCTCAAGAAAATGACGTTGGTCACAAATAAAGATAGATTTGTAATAAGGTGCCATTTCAGTCATCCTGAAAACATTCTTTAAAAAAAGATCTTTTCTGCCATTCAATCCCCCCCCCCCTCCAAATATATTTCATACTCCACTCATTAAATACAATACAGAAAAGACTACAAATAAAATCCATTGTTAATATCTCTATTTAGATTTAATGAAGTTGAACTGCAGTGTTCAACTAAGCCTTCAACGAATCTTCTCACAACAATCTCAAACGAAGTCTTGAAAACAGGTCATTATGAACTTCAAATCCCATTATCATAATGGGTTACTATGCAATAGATTTGAAGTAAAAACTTTTTTCATGGAAAAGTTCAAGCAATTAAAAACAAACTGCCAAGAATGACATTAGTTTCATTCACTTTTACGTCACCAATTTAGTTAGATTGATTAAATAAACTAAATTTCAATTGATATTAGACTATTGTAGAACTGTACGATTCCATTGTCAATTCTTCGCTGAGTGATTAATTATAATCACAATGTCATTAGATTTGGAGTAGAAAAGTTCACACACAAAAAAAAAAATTCTCTGATGTAAAATACTCACACAACTTTCTGTTACAGTGATTCCCGTAGTTTTAATTAAAAAAAAAAAAAAAAGAAAAAAAAAAAGGCATTGAGATACGAAGTTTTTTCTTAATATATATATAGTTTTCCTGAGTGAAATTTATAATGAGATGGCAGTTTATAGATAATCTAATGACGTAGCTCACCCAAAATATATTAAATGAATTTTTCCAAAAAATTATACAAACAAATGATATAGATCTCTATTTTAGATAAACGAGTATAGTCCAGTTTCAAGAAATTCGGAAAAATTGAAAAATCGATTCAATGAAATGGCACTTCCTGTTGACAGATTTCATTTATACATGGAATTTTTTCGATACATTAATAATATTTATTAATGTGATGGGATTGCCAGCAACCATTTCTTGCCTAGAACCAAATCATAAGGCAATCCGCCACTACGTCACTCAACAAGTCACATAAAGGGTAATGCATCTCCCTGGCACAAAATATTTAGGTTCACCATCTTAGGTAAGATTAAAATCCGTCTAACTCACCCCTTATGAAATCAGGAAGGGGAAGTTCCAACTTCCTTTATAAACAGGGCCAGCTATAAACAGAAGGGAGAGTCTTCAACGATTCTTCAGGAAGTCTTTAAAAAAGCATCATTAAACATTCTGCTAGTTCACAGTATGTCCATAATTTTCAATATCAGTTCTGTAAAATATTTACCATAATCTAGTTCTGAGGTTTACGTGTTAGTGAACAGTTAGTATACCTTTCTCCCCCTTCCGCCCAGTCCCCAATATTATATGGCTGTATGAAATGCAAAATATAAATAAATGATACTTCAAAGAAGCGCCTTTTGTCAGAACGCCCCCAAGTCACCCTAGAATGAATTTTCCCGGAATAATATTTCAAATAAAAGTTACAAAATCTGAGAACGCTATAAAAGTTTCTTAGCATGAAGTAGAGCTGGCCTTTGAACGTTTTTACCACTTATTCGTTAGTATAATCTGCAACCAAACTAATCGAAGAAAACCTTGTGATCCGCAGCCTTGGAAAAAAGAATTATAATTCAAAGGTGGCAACCAAAGAAATTCGTGAAGTGCAAGGAGAGAGGGTGGTGTACCGAAACACACGACAGCATTTCAAAAGTCGAGACACTAGCTTTCAAGATGGTCCAAGATTAGCTCGGTCTTCGGCTGATGTTGATGAGGATTTGCTCGATCCCGTGTGAAGCAGGATTCGTATGCGATCATTTAAGGATTATCTGGCACAGCAAAGGCTTCAAATGCCATTAGAAGAAAGCTGGATGTCCAGAATTAAAGGCAAGATCAGTCTTACTAATAGTTCACCAAGCCAAATAACATGTCGGTGGGTGCAAAAATTTGCTTCAAAATCCAAAAGAAGACCAATTTTGAAAAAGAATAATTATAAGTGACAAAAAATGGTTATTTTTGGAAAATCCAAACAAGCACAAGTAGTGAGTTCAAGCCATGTAATCCAAAATCAAAGTATAGCCAAAATCGGTTTGAGAAAAAAGTCATGCTCTGCTTTTTTTGGAGAACTCTAGAGGTGTTTGGCATTTCGAGCTTATTCCAAATTGCACAACTGTTGACTCTGTACTTTTTACTGAACGTGGTGTCAAGTACAAAAACCAAGGGAACACTTCTTTAATTAGTGAAATAAAACTATTCACCAGCATGATGATTCTCCCGCGCAATTTTACTCAGGTAAGGTTCTGCCAACCTTCCCTGCAGCCGTGATGTTGCATCGTCTGATTACGGTCCTCTCCGGTTTGTGTCTCATTTGTTCAACAGACGGCACTTTGAAAATTTGGAAGTGAGGAGTGCGATTAGATGCGAGAAGATTTTCGCCGCAAAAATCGCACTACCGGTAAACCTATTTTCTTCAAATTTGGAATTCTATTATTCTATCAATGCTTCTAATGTACATTAATATTAAATAGGCGGTAAAAACCATATATTATACTGAGTGTTCTTCAGAGGAAACGATATCGCTACTGTTCCCCCAGAACCTCCAAAAATCAATTATTTCGAGAAAATATTACAAATGAAAGTGATGGATATTTAAGTATGTAGATAATATACGAAGTTTAAAGAAAATCGTTGATACGGTTTTCGAGAAAATCAAGAAAACTGAAAAAAAACATTCAGTAAAGTCGCAACTTCCGGTTTATGGATTTTGCTCCAAAATCTTTCGCCTCATGGGATAGTAGTGCCTAAATGGAATACCATATTTGAGCTTCCAGCGACTTCTCGTTTTCGAGATATTCCGTTAAAAATACTAGTATTTCCAGTGAAAACTCACTATCAAAAACTGGCACGACCACAATTCTACTTCCTGTTGCAAGGAGTAAGAGAAAGTAAAAATAATAATTTGTGATAACACAAAAACCAGCTTCCTGTATTTTTCACTTTCAAGATGTTTGGAAGTGTTTCAAACGTTGAATAGTGGATGAAAGGCGATACTGTAACTACTGAAGTAGACACTAACTCAGAAAATCGATTCAAAAAAAAAAGAAATGACGCAAGCAACAATTCGGAAAATGACACAAGCCAAATATTTGTCAGAATAAAATGAAGAAAATTAGTTGGGGCCGTTTCTGAGAGAATTGGGAAAACAAAACATTTGGAATTTGATAGGTAGGTATTTATTCAGCAATTCAGTTGTAATTGCAACTTGGTTTATTTTCATTTCCGGATAGGAAATAGGAAAAGAAGTGTGAAGTAATCGCCAATTACATTTTGTTTTAATTAATTTAAAACATTTTATAATATAAATGAAATTATATTGTGGAAATTACAAAAATTTTATTAATTAATTTAAGAAATTTTGAAAGATATTTGATGATAGCCGTAACTCCAAAGAAATAGTTGCAACCGAAATTCTCATAAAACCTTCTGTTGGATGTAAAAAGGGAAATGAAGCTCATCACCATATCGTTGCTGTTAAAAATATAGAACGGAGACTAGCGCCTGCAGGGCTTATACATTCTTCAGGTCCTATCAATGAACATCCTCTCCAGAATGGATTGTACCAGCTATTTATTCAATTTATATATTTTTTTCTTTCTTTTATTCTCACTGATTTATTGAACATTCCACTAGCTATTTTGTTCATTGAGTTTATGTTATTTGTTCATTTCATTATAATAAAAATTCTAAAAATTTTACTCGTTTTATATTTTCATTTTCATTAAAGAAAATATTTGAATGAAATTTATTAATTTAATAAAAACAAATTTTTCCCGCCGGATATAAACCTTCTTCACATTCTTATAAAATTAAATACTCACCAATGGCTACTATCAAATAAATTAATTTCATATTTAAGTCGAGTTAGCAATCAATTCAATCAAACAATAAAATTTAGGAAGGGAAGGGAATAGTTGGTATAGTGATTAGCGTACTGGACTCCCACGCGGAGGACCCGGGTTCGAATCCAGCTGTGCTACCCTTAGATTTTTTCCTAGGAGCCTCTACAGCTCACTATCCGGTGATGGACAGTGTTGTTTGTAAGGAGAGAGCACTGACAAGGCTCCGGCTCCAATGACCATGTTGATGCGCCTTAAATTTAAAAAAAAAAATTAGAATAAAATTTAGACTTCAGAAATCTTGACAGAATTCAACTTATCAGGTGTGCCTACACATTCAGGTCTATTTATGTAGCAACAATCAGGCTGAAAAATGTGCTATTTTACAAGCATCGGAATACATAGCAATGTATCTGCATTTCCACATCAACTTTAAAAAGACCGACAACACTATGTAATTATTGCTATCTACAATTCACATATACACGGACATACTGGCTGTACTAATACGGGAAAATGTAATACAAATAATTACAAGCTGTAAAAAGAAGGTTCACATTGAATTAGTGAAGGCACATTCCGGTATAAGAAGAGAATGAGGATGAGGAATCCAGAGAGACATATCCTTAATCCCACAGTATCAACAGAGATTGGTCTTACTGTAACAAATCTCTCTTCTGGACTGCCGCTTAATCAGGGTAGGGGAACTAACAGCAGAGTAGGTATTTGTCCCCCCACTACCACCTCTTATCTAATTATTGCACCAGTAAGAAAAAGTGGTATGAGTGTTTCACACCAGATTTTTTTTATTTTTGTTCAACTGTAAGCGATAAAAATCTGTAGCTCTAAGTGCAAGAAAAAAGAAGTTTTAAAATAGAAATGCAAGAACTTCGCAAAGATTAAACTTACGTAAAGATATATAAATTTGTAACTTTCGTAATATAAATTCACCGTTCGTGTTATTACTGCTTAACTATTCAACAACTACAAAGTAAAAATGAACTAACTATAATAGTGAAATGTCTAAATCATTTCCAAATATCAACAATATAACAGAGTAATATAAAGGGTGCCTAGTTTGAACCCTTTAACAAGCCTAAGCAAGTCTATCACTTAGTGAAGTCAAAACTATGTTTACAATCTTCCCAACTATGCAAACAGCACCTCTCAACAAATAGTTTGTCAAGAATATAGCTTCTTATGAACTCCTTTAGTAAACATTTCCCATTGGGATCACCCCACTATATACCAACTCATTTCGTCTCAATGCATTTCATTTATTGCCATATAAAGTTTAAATCCGAATAATGTTCAACCAATTTAAAACAAAAAATTCTGCATACTTAACTATAATAATAGCCATTTATAAGGTCATCATATGACCGAACTGATTGATAGAGGGTACTTAATAAATAGGAAAACAATCTGATGTCGACCACGCACACACTTTCTCTTACTGCAGTCAGTACAATTACAAAATTGATACACTTTCTTTAAACCTAGAATTTTTTTTCCCCACAGCTCTGACATAAATATAGAGGGGTGGGGTTTCAAGCTGATAGGTCCTTTTGTCTCAGGTAAACATTTCAATGCTATTACTTTATAATCCACCAGTCAGAGTCAATTGGAGAAACTCAAATGATATCTGAAATTTACGCTACGAAATTCCTCTAAAATAACTTTTTTCTAAAAAAATGATACGTTCATAGTTGTAAGCGGAGCATTCCAAGTTTAAAGAAAATCGTTGTAGACGTTTTCGAGAAAATTCCAAAAAAAAAGCCTATAAAATTATCCGATTTCTTCAAATTTCGAATTCTAGGAATGCAATGTATATTAAGACTGTAATCAGGCATAATATGCATTTTCCTGACCATTTTTGGATTATTATCTATCGTCAGAGTAAGATTATCAAGTTCCTACAGAGAATCGAGTGCAACTTAATGTTTCTGTTAAGCATTACTCTTGGCTATTGTATAAGTATGGATTGTATACACAAACAACAGCAACATTAAAGTTGAAGTCAACTCCCTATATGAATTTGATGGCCTTTTACTGACACTGATGAAAATCCGAAACCGGTCAGAAACATGAAAAATATGCACTCTACGACGGATAAAATCCCAAATGTTATCCAGCATTGCGGACCTACCCAGATTTTCGATATAATTACATTCTTATACAATGGTAGAACCATACACTGATTTGAAGTACTACTTTAAAAGAAAGCTATTTAATGCTAGTTAATATCCTCCCCCTCGGGATCCCCATCCCCCTAAAACATTGAA
The DNA here is from genome assembly GCA_011037195.1 of Triatoma infestans. NCBI lineage: Eukaryota > Metazoa > Arthropoda > Insecta > Hemiptera > Reduviidae > Triatoma > Triatoma infestans. The sequence goes on from JAAEAF010013643.1 coordinate 34,445, forward strand.
CTTTCTACAGAAAAGGCACAAAATGGATTTTGCCCGAAACTTCGTGTCAGATGCTGTAGTATATTAGATTGAATATCAAGTTTGGGCTTTCTGCGACTTTTCGCTTTCGAACTGTTTTGTTCACACACACACACGCACGCACAAAACAATTCGCTAAAAGTATTTTTTGGTTTTTGAGATTTTTTTTTAATTTTCTCGAAAACTTTATACTAACGAATCATTAGCTAACGATCTTTATACTTGAAATACTATTCGTACAGATGATATAAACCTATCACTTTTATGTCTAACATTTTTCCGTTATATGCCGTTATAAAATGTACACTTCCGATCTATAATGCAATCACTACTTTTATTCCTACCTGGGTGGGTGCCGTCCCCTAAACCACTTTTGTTACTGTCAGCTTGTCCAAACTAATTCTGTTAGGACAAATGAATAAAATTACAAGTTAAAAGAAAATTTATCATTATATACAATATTGAATGGAATTTTTCAGATTTTTTTATTTTTCAAGGAAATGACTCTTATTTCCTTTAAACATAGTATACAGATTACATTCATGGACTTAAGGAAATTTCCAGAAAATTCATTTAATGGATTAGTAGGGATGTATTAGGCTCCAATATACAATTACAGTATATTCTGAACACCTATAACAATTATATAACATTATTGATGTTATATAACATAACACCTATTGTAATGTAATAGAATTAAATGTAATGCCAAAAATTACAATTTTGAAGATCATCGGATAAGCGAAAGTATGGCTTTATTGATTTTTTTGTTCGTTTTTGTTTTATTTTATTTTCCGTTATTTTTTCGATAAAGACGCCAACGAATTTCTTTAAACATAGTGATTGATAGGTGTCGATACACATGAATATCGACACCTATCACTTGTGTTTGAAATATTTTTCCCAATAAAATTGAATTTTAGGACTGTTGGGATTTAAGATCACGGATGGATTGAATCACGATGACGGATCATGGATTGGTAGATCACGTTTCTTTCGAAAAATTAGTTGTTTCTTTATATAGTACAGTCACAGTAACAACAGGAAGTCGTATTGTACGAAATTAATGCTGTGATTTGCTTTAAATTTAATATACTAATTTTCCACAAACAAACACACATACAGATATACATAATATATCTTTTGGAATTTTTTTTTTAAATGAAAATCGATTTTATGAAGGTTTTATGCCGGAGGCGCTGTACGAGCCTTCAGTCTTAAATGTCTTAAATGTCACTTCAATATGATGGACGGTTTCAGGGGCAGTATGACAGTTAGACAGATTGGACGCAATTTTTTTTATATTTTTAATATAACAAAATTTAAACAAATAGTGACATAACTGCCAAAAAAAGAAGCTTAACTGACTTGTTTCTACCATGATAATTTTATTTTGTGTCTGAAGTTTACTTTTTAGTATGTATAGTAACGAATACTGAAGCCACAGAATATAATAAAACTAATAAATAAAGTAAAAATAGTTGTAAATATAATATAATAAATTAATAAACCTTAATTCATGTCTATTTAATGTTTGAATATAAGGTGTGAAAGATTCACACGACTTTCTTCTTACTGCGATTCACAAAGTTATTATGGAAAAATTTACTACAAACTATTAATTTTTATTGGATGTTTAATTGTCTTTAATGTTATATCAATGGGAGTATCTAAATAAAAATAAAGCGATTATTTTTCTTGGGGAAACCATCACACCATAATTCCCCACAAATTTTCCCGAGAAAAATGTTTCAAACAAAAGTAATTATATACTAACTTTGTAGTATTGATTAGTACTAATCTTTGTATTAATTGTGGTTGTGGTTGGTACGCATGGCTGAAAAGCATCAGAGATATTTTCCGTGATTTAGCCTCCTGGTTCATTTTGTAGACATCGACCGGTTTCAGGTGTTGGCCTATCATCAGGTTGTCTTGATAAACAATGTGATAGCACAGACTTGCGCAGAGCAAAATCGGTTTTGACGGAAGCAGGCAATCACGAAAAAATATCTTGATGCTTTGTATTTGTAGTTAGTAAGTTTAACTAAACCCGTTGTTGTCTTCATGGAAGAAAAACGCAGAAACCAAAAAAAAAAAGAAACTGTTTAATAAAATTGCATTTCCCGTCAGCAAATTTTTCATTAAACTTGGTTTTTTGGTAATAAATTTAATACTAACAAATATTGCATAGATATTAGAATCATATAATAAACTGAAATACTATTTTAGAACAAAACTAAGAAATTGATTCAAATAAATGTTATGGCTCATTATTTAGATAGTTATAGTATCAACCAAAGAAAATCGTTGGATCCGTTTCAAGAAAATCGCAATTTAAAACTAAAACAAAATCCATACAGTAAATTCGTAATTCCGTTTAACTATTGTGACCGAAACCCCATTGTCACAGGTCCCATGAAAGAACTTAAATGAAATAGGAAGTTTGAACTTTCTCCAGCATTTCGTTTTCTCAGTTATGCTGACCACACACCTATTTCTAAAAATCATTTTTCGAACTCAAGGGACCACAAAACGTGTATTTCCGGTGAAAACTCGATATAGAAAATTTGACTCGATTGCAATACTTCCTCTTAATAGCGAGCAAGTAAAATATCTACAGTAAAACACTACGCAAATGACAAATTTTCTTGAGACTTTAATTTTTTTCTTTTTTTTACTAAATATTCAGACGTCTTCAATATTATACAGATGAAGGAACTTAACAACATAATGAAATGCTGGAGGGTACCATGGAGGATACAGCTCTCCTAAAAAGCTCCCTTTAATATTAATATTCTCGGGAAAAAAGTATCAAACAAATGCAATAAGTCTTTAATACAGTATATCAAATTTAAAGAAATACCCTCCTACCTAGTTTGTTATCGAGAAAATCGCCGGAAACTGGTGAAAACGCTCAACAAATTCACACTTCTGATAAACGGGTTTTCTTCAAAATTCTGATTTTTAGCAAATTCATTTAATTTTCATCAGTATAATAAGATGCGATATCAGTGTTTGTATATATATATATATATATATATAACCCTAAACGAAGCAAGATATCTAAAATGTGAACAAAACCTTTGTTGAAGTATTTTCACTCTATTTCATGATGGTGTTAATGTTATTTAATTTTATTGCCGCCTTACACCTTAAATCGGTAGTTGAAAGAGGCAATTTCCTTTTGACCCCCATTTTTACTACTGTATTGAAAACTATTGAAAAAAATGAAGAAAAATGCCGTTAATTTCACTTCAATATTTCAAACCGTTGCCGAGATATTCAACCATAAAGATTCAATTTTTATCGTTTTTCCTATTTCTCTGTTTCATTAACGAAATTAAAAGCAGATTATCTTATTAATTTCTAATAAATAAGAGAGTTCAAATACTGGCAAGACTTAAAAGCTATTTTAAAACCAAAGGGACTTAAATATCAGGTAAAACATCATAAAGAATTTTCCAGTGTATTTCTAAAAATCGATAAAAAATATATCCTATTTATTCAAAATGACTTCCTCGGCTTAAACGGCACAAGCGCAGTCGCTGCCCAACACATGAAGTTGCTAATCATATCATATCTGCCGGAATTGCTAAGCAGGTTTGGATTAGGTCTTACATATATATAAACTGAAATTGCACTTTGAAGAAAAACCTAATTTTTCTCTTCCTCAGTTACCCCCCCCCAATCAATTTTCCCGGAAAAATATTTCAAATAAACATGTGTTATGTAAATATATAAAATTTAATGAAAAATTGTTAGAATCACTTTTGAGAAAAATGCAAAAATTAGAAACATTCAATTTCGTGTAATGAAAAACTTCAGGTTGAGAGATATAGTTCGAAAAAAAATTTCCGATCAATCCCCTTAGTGATATACAAACCAATTTTTTCGAAACTCACTTTTCTCCAAATCAATAGAATTTCCAAACATGTATTTCCGATGAAAATTCGATCAGGAAAATTGAACAAGATCGCATCATTTCCTTTTACTTCTTTCCAAGATACCGAAGTTAATTTTACCTATTCCTTTATTTACCGGCTAGACTGTAATAAAATATGGCCGGCCTATATATTCTCTTTTGAATTAACATACAGCATAAATATATCCAGTATATGTTTATTATCTACAATTCAATATAGTAGATCGCCATTACAATTTTTATTGCAATAGCAATATGTACTAATTTAATTTAGCGTCACAGTAATTTGTGTTTTTATTTTTTATTTTCTATAGGACATAGTATATTGTTTGACCGGCTCTTTTGTATCACTTTCTTTTTACTCTTAATAAGAAGAAGTATTGTAATGTTGACAAATTTTCTATATCGAGTTTTCACCGGAAATACACGTTTTGAGATACCCGAGTACAAAAAAGTGGTTTTTAGAAATGCTCGAAACGAAAAATCGCAGAAACTTCAAACTTAATATTCTAAGTTTAGTATCACACTGGGATCCGACAATAAGTTATCTGTCAAAATTCCTCAACCGGAAGTATCTCATTACTGAGTTTTTTCTTCACATTTTTGCAATTTTCTCGAAATGACTCCAACGATTTTCTTTAAACTTGCAATATCAACTACACATACAAAGATCTAAAACTTTCATTTGTAACATTTCTCCGAGAAAATTCAATTTAGAGCACTTTTGGGAGAAGAATAGGGTTAGGTTTTCTTCTAAAGTGGTATTTCCGTTTATTACACAATTCTATCATCTAAATAAGATTAACTGTTGAAATTGCGCATTTTTAGAAAATCGGATGACAGGAAGTGGGTTTTTACTGAACTCATTACTTCAATTTTCGCAATTTTCTCCATAAAAAAACGGACAAATTTCATTATATTTGGTATATTGGCTTTACTGGTATATTGAGTTTGTCGATTACAATTTTGTAGATTTTGAAAACTAGAGAAATTGAATGAGAATTTCACACCAGATTTTTCCTTTTTATTTAGCCGAATTACCTTTATTAAATAACTATATCCGACGGCCGACAATCATCACACTTAATATTAAGGGCAACTAAATATGTGGTTGAAATTCTAATTTTGAAAACAATCAGTCATCTGGAAATTTGAAAATACAGTGGGTAACAGAAGATTTTAAGTTTATTTTTGTGTTTTTTAAATATAAAGATTTAATTCAATATTCATACTGATAAAAAGTGTATGATTAAAATTCACTTTTGAATAATAATGCTAACAAAGTTTGAATTTCTATTATTTAAATATTCATAGTTTATTATTGAATATAAGAGTAGTAAATATATTATATAAGGAAAAAATATATAATATAATTCATATATTCCCTCTTGAGAATGCAAGCCGTTGGCAATTACTTTGATCACCAAACCAGTTTTTGAACTTAGAATCAAGCTACTTAGTGAACGTGGATAGAAATATGCAAGAAATATTTGTGAAAGTAGTGGGGTCTTACTATAGGGTACACAGAAGAGGTAGAGGAATTTTTCTTCTAGAATACCAACAAGTCCCCAAGTAAAGTATATCAGGATAATATAGAAGAAAACCATACAACGTGATAAGATTTAATGATAAAAAGATTCAAACACAAAAGTGGCGAGAGAAGAGAGTTTTGTGTACATTTAAATATTTTATTTTATAAAAGTTTGACTTTATAGTTTTCTTGCTATTATTATTATCATTATTATTATTATTTTCTTTAGCTCAATGAAAGATTATCCTTTAATTTTTACTTTCTTTCAGTAAGAAAAATGCAGAGGTCACATCTCATTACAAAAATAAATTATAAACAATACATATGAGTCCTTTTCCACGACATATTTAATGATATCGTTAAAAACAATAGAGTTAGGGCGAACATTAGCGGATGTTCTTTAATGATGGAGATATAAACTATGGTATGGAGAAAGAATAAACTGTGCTCTAATTATAGCAGTAACTATAACCTGCCTAGTGTGTAATTAAAAAAATTAAAAAATATTTTATTATTAAGGGAAGATTCGTGAGAAGAATCGGATGTTTAATTTTTTGTAAAGATAAATTGATGACAAATAACACTTACTTTTACTTTAGATCGAAACGTGAATCCTGTTTTTAACATATAGATCAATATTTTGTGAGACACTGCCGGCCTCCGGACAGCGTTCTTCCGCTATAGACAACCCTAACCATCACCGGACAGTTATGAGGCTCCTTTTTCTTCTTCTTCTTCTTCTTCTTCCTATGCCGTCTCCACCAACGGAGGTTGGCGAACATATTTTTAAAAGTTTCTCTAACTTTAGCAGCGTGGAATAATTCTTCTACATTCATGTTCGTCCAGTCTCGGATATTTCGTAGCCATGACTTTTTCTTTCTACCGATTCCCTTCCAGCCATCTACTCTACCCTGCATGATAACCTGCAATATACTGTATTTTTCATTTCGCAATATGTGTCCAAGATATGATGTCTTGCATATTTTAATTGTTCTCAATAATTTTTTATCTCGCCTGTCCTTCTTAACACTTCCTCGTTGGTAACTCTGGCCGTCCATGGGATTCTTATCATCCATCTGTATATCCAGAGTTCTAACGCTTCAATTTTCTTAATTAATTATGCTTTTAACGTCCATGTTTCCACTCCATATATTAGTTGGGACCACATGTAACATTCGACAAACCTCAATCTGAGTTGAATATTTAGATTTCTGTCACATAATAGCAGTTTGAATTTTGTTAATGATGCCCTTTCTATTTCTATTCTTATTCGAATTTCCTGGTCTGGATCCAATGCAGAGTTAATGTGAGCTCCTAGATATTTATATTTTAACACTCTTTGTATTTGTTGCTCCTAGGAACAAAAATATTCTAAGGATAGCACTGGACTTGAATCCTAGACCTTCGCGTGCAGCTAGAATCCAGCGCGCAACCTCTTAGCTAATCGCTACCATATGTTCTAATATTATAAATACATTTTACCGATATTTATCCAACCCTAAAATTTCCATAATTCAGAGATGGCATCACTTTGATAATTTTAATTTCTAGAAAATAAATAAAAAATAACTTTTTCAAAGATTGATTGTTAGGATGTGATTGTTTTTTATTTTGTTTAATTTTTAATTTTTAATCTTATAGATTGATTTGGTATTATGGAGAACATAGTATGTGAAGAAATAATGTGGCATGTTCATTAGTATTATTCGTTATAATAAATAAATAAACGATTTAACAAAAATGTAATTTCATTTTAAATTAGATTTAAATAATAGATTACTGAAGAACTCGTCAGTGAATTGTTTACCCAACCGCCCGAGCAAGCCATGCATATTTTCAGGTTTGTAATTTAAATAAATTACAAAGAGTGTCCATACAAACTGAAAATACCAAACCCCAGTGCTCCTGTTTCTCCATTTATGTTATGGTGAAAACTAATTCTTTTCCTATTTTCCAGTTTACTGGTTACCCGGTTATTTACCCGGTCAGTGAGTTTCCATTTCATTGGTTACCATATAACTCTAATTTAACCAAAATTAATTACAATATATTACAAAACAAACTGGACAAATACGGAATGTATGTTAAAAAATCTGGTGTGAAACACTCACACAACTTTCCCTTACTCCACTATTCAAAATTGTAATTGACAAATTTTGTAGTTAGTGCACCAAATTTAATGAAATTCGTCGGAGTTCGTTGAAAACTAAAAAAAAACAAAAACTGTTCAGTAAAAGCGCACTTCCGGTTTACTAATTTTCTTGAAACTCGAAATTTTGGCAATCTATTAATTTCTAATTAATTTTGTTTGGATTGTAGAATTGTATAATCAACTATGATAACACTTAAAAGAAAAACATAAGCCCACTCCTTCCCGAAAAAGCCCCCTTAAATGACTTTACCAGGAGAAATGTTTCAAATAAAAGTTGTAGCTCTTTATATGTGCAGTTCATATTCCTAGTTTAAAGAAAATCATTGGAGCCAATTTTAATAAAATTGCATAAAAGTAAAAAAATCAACTAGTAAAGTGGTACTTCCGGTTCAGGAATTTTGACAGATATCCTACTGTCGGATCCCATGGTGATATGTAAACGGAATATCAAGTTTGAACTTTCTACGGTTTTTCGTTTTTGAGCTATACTGTTCACACAGAGCCACACCCCACACACAGATCATTTTCTAAAAACCACTTTTTTGGACTCAGAGGACCTCAAAAAGGATATTTCCGGTGAAAAATCGATATCGAAAATTCACGATTTGACACGATTACAATACTTCCTCTTACTAGTAGTAAGAGAAAGCAAAAAAAAAACCCTGAAGAATGCCGCGTTTCTTTTTCATACAAAAAAATTAGGTGTGAAACACTCACATGACTTTTTCTGAGTTAAGACACATAAGAATTAGATTCCATGTATTTATGTGTCTAAGTAGAATACGAAGTCAAAGAAAATCGTTGGAGCCATTTTTGAAAAAATCGTGAAAAAAAAAAAACAACGGAAAAATCCATTTATCAGTAAAATCGCACTTCCGGTTAATGGATTTTGTTCTAAATTCATGTCTGTTTAGGTGGTAATATTTAAACGGAATACCACGTATGAGTTTCCTGCTTTTTGAGTTTTTTTTTTGAAATATTTTTGTTCACACACATAGATTTTTGTTCCAAGAAAAACAATGGACGTTACGTTCAATTGTTGTCTCTTCACTAAAAACATTTGTTCATACTCAGAGAACCTCAAAAGAAAGTATTTCCGGTGAAAACTCTATTTCGCAAATTTGACAAGAGTTTTTCTTGCCAGGATTAAGTGGAAGTAATCAAAATAAAAAAGAGGAAAATACTAATACTAAGAACTAGTGACAGTTTCCCTCGCTTTTTATTCTAAAAATACAAAACAATGGACATTCCGGTCTATTGTGTTCATCTTCAGCAATTCACTCAATAAGTAACCTACATTTGAAATATAACCTTATTGGAGTATACCTGTATGTAGTAGAGGCTATATGAGCCATGGTTACAGTAACCTTGTAATACGCCAACAGATGTCTCATCTAATCTCTATTCTAACTTACGGATCTGAACCTCAAGTACAACAGAAGGCCAAGGTAGAGAATATATTATATGTTACAGATATATGTTATATAAATGATATATGTTATATATGATATATGTTATAGATATATATTAGACACGGGTTGTCTTCAATATTATTGTGCAAACCAAAGCGTGGAAATTAAAAACAGAAATGTTCTAGCAATAAATAGAAATGTCCTTGTAATTGCCAGGACTTTACGACTTTACATAAACAGATGCATTAGCATTTAAATTTTACATTTTTAACAATTTTTATTTTATAAAAATATAACAAGTTTAGAAAGTATAAGTTCAATTATTAAATTTTAAGAATGTTATTAAAATAAATAACGTCATCTATCACTAAAAAAAGCTCCTAGCCCTGACATAATCACCGCTCAAATCCTTCGCAACCTTCCCAAAAAGACTATCATTTTTCTCACCTATATCTCTAACTCCGTATTAAGGACCACTTACTTTCCAAAACAGTGGAAACTTTCCAATATCCGTATGATCCCTAAACAAAGAAACCTAAACATCTCCCAGCTTCCTACAGTCCGATAGTTTGTTATCTATAATGGGCAATATACTAGAAAAACCCCTACTCAAAAAATCCTACCTATCCTTGATTCCTCTAATCTTATCCCAGATCACCAGTTTGGCTATAGACCCCACAACTCAACTATTCCACAGTGCCATCGCGTTATAGAAACCATCGCTTCCTATCTTGAGTGGAAGGAGTGGTGTTCTGGCGTCTTTCTAAATGTCAAACAAGCTTTTGATCGGGTTTGGCATCAAGGCTTGCTCTGGAAGCTCAAGGGAATACTTGCATTCACTTACTATCTTATCCTTAAACCCTACCTTTCTGATAGGTATTTCCGAGTAATAATAGGTTCTACTACTTCCTCCTTCCATCCAATAGAGGCAGGAGTACCTCAGGGAACCTCCTGGGCCCTGTTCTCTACACAATATACACTGCCGACATTCCTACCCATCCTCAAACCACCCTATCTACCTATGCAGATGATACTGCAATTCTTTCAGCAGGATCAACAGAAGATCCTGTTATATCAACAAGAAACCTTCAATCCCACCTTTCTTCCCTGGGAACATGGTTTAAGAACTGGAGAATAAAGTTAAACGACCAAAAGTGTGAAAAAATCACTTTCACTCTAAGGAAAATTACCTGAGCTCCAATATACTACAATGGAATTCCTCTTCCTCAAGTTAATGTTGTCCGCTACCTTGGGCTGTATGTAGACAAACGCCTCACACTAGACTAAAACGACAAGAACTGAACAGCCGCTTTAGATTGCTTAAAAGACTACTTGACAACAGAACTAAACTGACTTTACTAAACAAACGACTAATGAACAACTAATCTTAAAACCATTCTGGACATACGGAATAGAACTTTGGGGCTCCGCAAAGCGTTCCAATATTCAACGAATCCAATCCCTTCAATCAAAAATTCTGTTAACGCTCCCTACTTTGTCTCGAACCTCCACAATGACCTTAATATCCGATTCGAGACCCATGTTGCTTCCTCTTATAAAAAATTCCATAAACACCTGTCATACCATGTAAACCCTCTAGCCAGAAATCTCTCCTCTCTAACCCTCCCGGACAATCCTTCTCATTGTCTAAAACGTCTGTGGCTTCGAGATCTTCTTTGTGATTTGGAGTGCTACCACTGGGTAGCTCCTTCACTCGTTTAGTGATTTTTTTTTTTCAGTTTATTATTATCTGTATTCACTGTTATCAGATTTGCATGTGCGCACTGGCGCGTTGTAAATGAATAAAAAGAGAGAATAAATAAATAAATAAATCATTTGACTAACAGAAACTAATATAGAATTTTGTCCTCAAAAGATGCAAACATTGGTCTTTAGAAAAGAAATCAGCACGTCTTGGGGCCGCCAGTTTTTGTCTACTTTTCTTTCATATATAAACTACTCCTATAGGTTCTAATAATGTCATATTTAAACGTAGAGTAAAGTAAAGTAAACGTAAATATATTCACTGGACCATAACAATAAAGCAGATGGTCGACCGAAATTGGCATGCATATGCATCAATGCAATAAATAACATCTAAGGATAGCTATATATTTGATGTATATTTTGGTCTTTTAACTTTATTCTCCAGCTCTTAAACCATGTTCCCAGGGAAGAAAGGTGGGATTGAAAGTTTCTTGTTGGTATAACAGGATCTTCTGTTGATATAACTAAAAATAAAACGTTAAGAACAGGTGGAGACACACTCCATGCTGATTTAAATAATAATTTATAGTTGAGACAACTTACTTTTGAAATTTCACAATAAAAAAAAAACACATATTTTTAAATAAGTAAAGGAAACTTCATTATTTGACAAAATAATTCCACATGGTCCTAGATGTTATAGTAACAAGGTTACTAGATGTTATATTTTGGATAAAATCTAAAGATATTTTATAAAAATTATGCAATACTTACCACAATTACTTACTTGGATTTATATAGCATATATATATATATATACATTTAACATATTATAACTTAATCTGGTGTTAATCACACATTTACTTAATTTGTTGCAGTAAAATATAGTTAAAGGAAAATTGTATTAACTATGCTCTTGAAAATGGAGAGTGTTTTGCCGAAACGTTGAGCTGTACCAAAATAAATAAAAAATATATGATAGTTGACTATTTCTATACAGCACCTGCTGGGAAAAGAAACTTAAATTATTCAATCACAAGAAAAAATAGCCTTACACCATAACTGTCCCGTAAGTATAGTTTGTGAAATGTTATAAGTACAGGTTGTTATAAATAAACAGGTTGAATAAACGTCTTCCTAGAATCTATAAGAAAACTTCATAGGGAAATTCTTAATTATATAGCAGGATATTAAACTTGTTGCATAACATCACAGAGAACTAATAGTTGAAGTTAATTAAAGGAAATCTGTTTCAAAAATGTTAGACACATTATAAAACAAATCTTTCATGAAATCTAAAATTTAAGATAAAAATTGATAGTACACAAAGTAAAAGTGGAAAACTCTTTGTTATAAAACTTCTTAATTAAGTGAATTTAATTAACTTCATAATGTAAAGATAATAAGTTGTTAATGAAATATTCTAAAAAGTGTAAAGCATTATGTTACTATAAAACAAAAGGAAGTTTATTCTCTCTATAATTACCGCTTATTTAAATGAAACCGCTCTCTTCATACATAGTAATGACAAACAGTACAAACAGGCTTGTGCAAACGGAGCGTTTATTTTTATTAATCACATTAATTTCATTGAATAGTTCTTTACACAGCAATTCAAAGGGAATATAGAACAAAATAATTCGCTGTAGCAATCGATTATTTTTTTAGAGATTCGTTCATAAAGAGAATTGTATTCGTTGAATTAAGCAATTATTTCTCCACGAATAGTTGCAGGAGATCATGAGGAGTGGCCAATAAAAATTACACTTTTTAGAAATTATTCTTTATATCTGTGTCGATATGTTTAGGGAAGACATTGTAGCGACGACATAATAAAGAAAGATACTTTTGGTTGAGAGCTGCGGCTAATTTTCTATTTTCTTTTGCCCTCTCTTTCAATAAAACTCTAAGAATAAAAACTCTCCTCTAGGAAAGAAACTTTCTCATGAATTCATATAAAATTATTTTTTCTAATGATAATAATAGAGCCCTAGGATTAACTCAATGCCAGGAACATTGGACCTCGGAAGGCGAAAAGAGGTTTCCGGGTTCGAGTGTAACAATGCTAACGTAATATTTAGGTCATTCTAGGAGCAGTTTTACAGCTCACCTGTCCAGCGATGGACAGTGTTGTCTGTAACTAGAGATTACTTTCTAGAGGCCGGCTCAATGTATTGGAGAAAGATAACAGGCCCCAATAATCTCAGATCTTTCTGTACCATACATTTAAAATAATAATACACTCTAGTATACAAATACACTTTCTCTTATCGACGTAATTGAAAAAAAATCTGGTGTGAGATATTCACGTCGACTATCTCTCATTGTAATTGTATTTGATAAATTTTCTTTAAACTTGCAATGTGGCTTACAATGTGGCTGAAGCATCAATAAATACATGTGCTTAAATAAGAAAATTTCAATTTTAAAGAAAATTTATGAATTGAAGCTTGATAATTTTCTGTATGAAAGTTTTTTTAACTATTGTAAAAAGAATGATTGTAATCTTCAAAAACGGTGTTTCCTAAAATTGATTTTTAATCGGAGTTTTAGAAATACGTATTACAATGTAATCTGACACAAAGAATTCAATCAAAATTCTTCAACAAAATTCAACCAAAATTTACAATTATTTTATCTATTTTTCGAGATTCCTCAAGAAAACAGCTTTAATTACTTACTGCAAACTACGCGTCCCTTTTTACATGAAACACTTTCCTGAGAAGAATGATTCTCTTTTATTTTAGCGAGAGATATTTGCGGAGCTGCTAAGTTGGACTTTTCCATTAGCCTGCTATTTCAGGGGAATTTAGTAGGACAACTATCTATATTTAATTTTAACCACCATTCAATATTTTGCTAAAAATGATTCAAGAAAATCTTCTGTTAAACGTAAATGCATTGTTACCCAAACTACATTCTGAATGGTTATCCACACATTTTGGAGAATTTTCTATTAAATAGCTCCAAAGATTTTTTTTAAACTAAAAAGGCTTTAGAAAAAAAAAAAAAAAATCTGGTGTGAAACACCCACACAACTGAAATGTAATTGATGTAGATATTGTTGTATGTTTGTAGTAGCACGTGCGGTTTTGTAAAAGGGCTTGTAAGTATGTTTTTTGATATAGAAGTATTAGTAATAATCAAGAGAGCACCACTGTTTTTAAAATAGATATATTCTCTAAGAGAAATTAAGTTACTTTAAATTATCACAATAATAAGCTTATAATTATAATAACTGGAATAACTCTTATGTTATAACTTAAAACTGGTACAGTTCTAATGTGTTCTCCTTGGTGTCTACAACAAGTCTGGCTTGAAAAGAATGCTCTCTTTAGCGGGGGGGATTTTTTTTTTACAAAAGAGTTGACCTAACGGGTTTTGGTGTCAGATGCTTGTCCATACACAAAAGCATACTATACACACATATACAGATCATTTTTTAAAACATATTTTACTTTCTCTTACTCCTAGTAAAAGGAAGTATTACGATCGTGCCAGGTTTTTGAATTTTTACCGGAAATACAAGTTTGGGGTCCCCTGAATACGAAAAAACAGTTTTTGGCGAATAGTCTGTATGTGTGTGTATGTGAACTGTTATTGGTGATGCTGTGTAATTGTGATAGTTGGTTGTGGCGTGAGCGGTTTAGTAAAAAGGGCTTGTATGTATGTTTGAGATAGAAGTATTAGTAATAATCAAGAGAGCACCACTGTTTTTAAAATAGATATATTCTCTAAGAGAAATTAAGTTACTTTAAATTATCACAATAATAAGCTTATAATTATAATAACTGGAATAACTCTTATGTTATAACTTAAAACTGGTACAGTTCTGATGTGTTCTCTTTGGTGTCTACAACAAATCTGACTTGAAAAGAATGTCTTCTATTTGTTCGTTCAGTTCCTCCCCTGTGAGGAGAAGGGGTAGTACAATGCTATCAAGGTTGATCAACTTTTCCAATAACTGTACTCTTCTACCTGCGTGTACCCTTTTTGCAAACGAGCTTGCATTTTCTCATAATTTTGATTATTTTCAAATTAATATATTTTTATGTTTCTTGCATCCATCACACAACTTTCTCTTACTCCAGTTCTAGTAAATAATTGACAGATTTTATAGTTTGTGTACCAAATTTAATGAAATTCGTCGAAAACTAAAAAAACTGTCCACTGATTTACTAATTTTCTTGAAACTCGGAATTTTGGCGATTGTTTCTAATTAATTTTGTTTGGATGATAGAATTGTATAATCAACTATGATAGCACTTTAGAGAAAAACATAACCCCATCCCTCCTCCAAAATTGCCCTTAAATGAATTTTCCCAGAGAAATATTTTAAATAAAAGTTGTAGATCTTTGTATGTGTAGTTTATATAGGAAGTTTCAAGAAAGTCGTCGCAATCATTTTTGAGAAAATCGCGAAAAAGTGAAAAAAATCATTTAGTAAAGTGGTAATGTAAACGCACTTCCGGTTATCCGATTTTTTTTGAAACTCGGAATTTCAACAAGATATTCAATTCTAATTAACATTTTACATAATTGTTTAATAAACTGAAATAGCACTTTAGAAGAAAACCTAACCCCACCCCTCCCCCAAAAGTGCCTTTAAATGAATTTTCCCAGGGAAACATTTCAAATAAAAGTTGAAGCTTTGTATGTGTAGTTGATATAACAAGTTTCAAGACTTTTTTTTTGAGAAAAACAAAAAAAAAGTAAAAAAACTAACAAGTAAAGTGGTACTTCCGGTTGAGTAATTGTGACAGATAACCCACTGTCAGACGCCATAGTGATACCTAAACGGAATATCAAGTTTCAACTTTCTACGGTTTTTCGTTTTTGAGCTATGGTATTCACATACAGGCCATTTTCTAAAATCCACTTTTTTTGGACTCAGGACACCTAAAAACGGATATTTCCGGTAAAAACTCAATATCGATAATTTGACACGATTACAATGCTTCCTCTTACTAGGAGTAAGAGAAAGTAAAAATACGTATAACTTTCATATTTGAAATATTTATTTCCGAATAAGTTATTTTAAGCGGTTTGCTGGTTAGCTGGAGACATAAGGTTATCCTGTAAACTGTATATTATATTATTTCTGAGGGTTAATAAACGGCTTGTTCGTTTTGTAAATATTTCATATTTACAAAGATATACAAATATTCGTTTTGTGGAATCTGCGACTTAGAATTCCAAATAATATTTATTCAATATTACTGGCGCTCTCTTCTGGACTAGAATATAATCACTCTATTACCTACCTGGGTAGGTCGCGCCATCATCTCTCTATTATGTTTGGAAAAATGAATAAAATTTGCACTTTATTTAGAAAAAAAGTTATTTAGAAACAAGAAAATTTATCATTTTATTTATAATTGTATGAACTGTAATAAGAGAGAGACGTGTGAGTGTTTCACACGAGATTTTGTTTTTCTTACTTCCATCTAATAAAGATACATCGTAACTGATACTTTAGCATCTTCAACTGCTTTCTTATCTACTAATAACAGTTAAAAAGGATGAGGAATACAAAAAATAAATCCGCACCAAGAATATAGAAATTGAAAAAAAAAAACGTTTGAAAATGTGGTTTTAGAATCATGAGGTATGGAAAGGAATAACAGACTTGATACAGACTTCTACTTATTGGTTTCAATACATGGGGCGCTTGAATATCGGAACGGTAAATAGTCCTGCAACACCTGGAATCTATATATATATGCGCAAAGCAATGTAGAGTCTATGAAGCAATTTCCTTATATGGATATCGCACCACACAGAAATTGGAGAAAAAAAGTTTATATATAAAATTCGAGAGCTGAAATGAAATGTCGTATAATGAAATGAAGTCTGTTTTCTCATATTTCTTTTTATGGGGGGGGGGGGGGGAAAGAGAAGTAAAGGCGATTTTTTTAAATTACATTTTTAAGTTCAATTAAGGTTCATGAAAATGGGACTTAATTAGCAGAGTAGACACTAATTGTTTAGAAATAAATTGCTCTAGAGTAGAAAACAATCTTATACTGTGATAAGCTGCCCTGTAGAAGAATAGCAATATTGAAGAAGTTACAAAATAAAGGCACAAAAATGTACTGAAATGAGTATCAGGTATTGGGGAAAAATAAATTGATGCTATAAAATCTGCGCCAAATTTCATATTAAAAAACTATTTATAGTTAAATAGGTTTATTACAACATCCAGGATTTATTATCTAAATAAGATGGTTGCATAAGATCACAAGCATATTTGTGATTTCGTCCCCGGTCTCAGTCTGCTTAAGTTTGCATAAATTCGTATGCAAAGTATTTTATATTACCGATTAGCATTCGTTAACACAGATTTTTCATTCAGACAAAAATGATAGTTATTTCTTTGGGGTGCTAATAGTAACTACCCTTACTTGTACACTCTCTATGACTTTTTTTGTCTTCTAGGTAGAAGCATTCTAGGGCAAACCTTCTTTAATCTATAATCAAGCCCAACAACAGAACTCATTCAGTGGAAAAAAGATTCATCGCATCCCGTGCCGATATGAAGACCAGTCTCCTGCCTAAAATCCAACCTCTGGAAGTTTCTTGGAGATAATGAGAATCAATCAAATTGGGAAGATTTAGTTGAAATAAATTGTTTACCGAATTAAACCCAAGACTAGCCAAAGGGCAACAAATGGCCCTTATCAGTGGTCAGTCGATTGGTGACCATCTGAAGATACTCCACTCCTCAAGAGACGACTACAGAGGAAAAAAGAAGTGTAAAACAATAATAATAAACGTAATAAACTATAAAATAACAAAAACTAAAAAAGAAAAGGAAGTCAAATAAAAAAACAGATTATTAGTATCAAATCTTGAATGTGAAATAAATTGGGGAAAAATACACAATAATTTTTAGTTGTTAATTAATATCGGTTTTAATCAATTAAAAATATCGATTGCAACTGAGATCTCAACTTTCAAATTCCACACCGAAAATCTTTTTTATTTGCTGTATAATCAATAAATAAAAGTTCTAAACATTCAGGTAAAGAGATTAACTCCCGGTTCAGCTCGAACACTGGAAAAAGAGAAAATCTGGTGGGGAACATTCACACGACTTTCTCTTACTGCAGTGAATACAATTACAAAATTGACAAATTTACTTTAAATTTACAAATCCTTTTTTTTCAGAGTTGTGACAGAAAAATAGAAGGGTGGGCTACATGTTGATAGAATCCCATGAAACAGGTATTTATTTAAATGTATCAGAAATATTTTGCCTGCTTCTTTTTTTGTCATCAACCGGTTTCGTGCGTTCGCCCATCATCAGGATGCTTCTGAGTTCAACGTGGGATAACATGGATTCTATGTTATCACACCGTTTGACTAAAGCATCCTCATGATGAGCGAACGTCCGTCTGTTGACCACAAAAAGTAGCAGGCTATCATGGAAAATATCTCTGATGCTTTCCAGCTCTGCAGAACCAACCACAACAACTATTTAAATATAGTTACATTATAGTCCAGAAGACAGCGCCAATAACATTGAAGAAACTCAAATACGATTTGAAATTTTACGTCACAAATCCCGCTCAACTTCCTAAAATAATTCTTTTCGAAAAATGTTTCATATAAAAGTGATACGTTTATATATAGGTGCAGTAAGCATTATTATATGCTGCAATAAGCATATTATATATGGTGCGGTAAGCATTATTATATACGGTGCAATAAGCATTCCAAGTTCAGATGAGATTAGATTGTTGTAGGGGATTATTGCACTGCGACCTGAAAGACTTATTGTGCCCCCCGGAGCCTTCTCCAATGCAAAGCCGGCCTCCAAGCAGCATTATGTAGCTACAGACAAGACTGCCCAACACTGGACAGTGAGTTGTAGAGGCTCCTAGGAAGAAAAAATCTAAAGGCAGCATGCTGGATTCGAACCCGGGACCTCCGCGTTGCTAGTCCAGCGCGCTACCACTGAGCTAATCCCTTCCTTCACCTTAGTTTTCACCAATTAACTAGGGACGGAGACCCTAATTTTGTGCACTGTGTTTGTCCTTGTCTGTAAAGTGTAGAGTGTATGTAGTTTAAGTGAGTTGTGTATTGTTCTGATGAAGTGCAAGGAGTACTGAGCTGTTGTAACCCATGGGGTCGCTACTCCCCATGTAAGTGCATGCAATAGATACCCCTTGCGGGCATTCCAAGTTTAACGAAAAACTTTATAGTTATTTTCGAGAAAATTTCAAAACAAAAACCCGTTCTGTAAAGTGGTACTTCCAGAATCAATTTTCTTCTAAATTGAAACTAACAATGCTTCTAATGTACATTAATATCACATAGATGGTAGAACCATATACTATACTGAAGTGGACCTCTAGAGAAAAGCTTAACGTTAATGTTTCCGCAGAACAGTCACCGGAAAATAAAATTTCCCAGGCAAATGTTTCAAATAAAAATGACAAGTCATTTTATCTGTTCAAACCATGTACGTAGTTTAAAGAAAATCAATGGAACCATTTGTGAGAAAAGCGTGAAAAAAAAATCAATCATTAAAGTCGTACTTCCGGTGGATGAATTTTGACCGAAATCTTCGTATGAGATGGGCAGATACTAAACAGAATTTTGAGTTTGAATTTTTTAGGTTTTTTTCTTTATTAAATTTGTTGCTCTCTCGCACTCTCTCTCTCTCCATCATCACACCACACACACACACACATACACACGTCTAAATAATTGTTTTTGTAATAAGGGGGACCTTAAAATACGTATTTCCGGTAAAAACTCTTATTGCAACAATAATAGACACTAAAAACTAAAGACCGGATATCGTACCAAGAAGCAAGCTGTATTTATGTTCGATGGTTTCCTCTTTATAACCACTCAACAATCACAGCATCTTACAAGTCCAAAAACTCATTTTAAAGTTTACAACTATTTTAATTAAACTGAGGTACTTAGTTAAACATTAATATTATCAGTGGATCTAACGCACAATTTCAAAACGTTTATGTTTATTACAAAATTAATTAGAATTCTAATTTCTTTGGAAATTTAACTTTCCATCTCCCATCTCCCCCATCCACCAGTTTTTTCACAATAAATCTCCTCCAGATAAAGAAAATGATATATAACTTGAAGACAATTTAGAATGAAATGTTAACATTGAAATTAATAAGAACCATCTGTTATAAATAACCAACCAGTCTTCCCACTTTTACTATTTAAACCAGGCACACCATTATAGCGTGGAATATCCAAGCATTTCTAATTCTCCAGGAGATAGTATTCTTTCCATTCCCCCCTCCCATACAAAGCTTCTCTTACGTAGTGTTTCTAGGTTTTAATTCAGTTTTGCCACTTCTGTACTTACTATTTAACCCCTCTTTGTTTGAAAATTACTGCCAGTATTAAAAGTTCCGCTGGTGTTCTCTTTACTAATAACAGTGGAGGTTGGCATGGAAATAGTGGTCCCCCTACAACTCTAGTATTATCCCTTTAACTAGGAACTTTCTTCTATTAATAACTCTCTCTCTAACTAGGTTTAAACTAACCAGGTATTTTATATGTTTATGAAAATCTAATATATTGCAGTAGATGACCAAAACCTCTTTAAATGCACTTTCTAGGAAAAAACGTTTCAAAGTCATTAAGTATCTAAGTAAAGTCATTAAGTCAAAAAGTATTTCAAATCTATCGATGGTTTTATGGAGAAAATCATAAAAAACGAAAAAAAACTTTTCAATAAATAAGCACTTCCGGTCAACTGAATTTTTTTCAAACTCAGAATTTTAGCATCATATTTAATCATCTAATTAATACTATTTACATGAAGGAATCGTATAATAAACTAAAATAGCACTTGTTAAGGAAAACATCACCCCCACCACTATCCGCCATCTTAAATGAATTTTCCCAGAAAAATATTTTCGTTGTACCTATTAATATAGATAATATATAAAGTTTAAGGAAAATCGCAAAAAAAACTGGAAAAAGTCCATTCAGTAAACTAGAACTTCCGGTTGGGGAATTTTGACAGAAGACTTACCGTTGTATCTCATAGTGTTACCTAAACCTAATGTATATGTAGTGGATGTAGCAATTGGGAAAAATAAATTTGGAAAAATAGTTTAATGAATGTGACAATATTTTAAATGAAATAATTTTGGAAAATAAAATAGTGGAATTTTAGCGTTCAAATAGTGAATCGGAAAGAGCCAGGTACTATAATTTAAGGTCACTGCTACTGAAGAGACAAAAGGGACAAGAATCTGTTTGAGTCAATACAACTTGGCCAAGTGTTTTAGTAGGAGAAAAATCCCCCCGCTAGAGCAGAGCATTCTTTAAACAGTCTATATTCTGCCTTAGAAAAAACAGTCTGAATTAGACATTGAACCAGAACATTTGTATAAGGAATCGCTCTCTTAAATTCAGTGCCAGTTTAAGTGTTAACATTTGAGTTTCAAGCAATCTAGCTACTAGTTATTTGTTTCCTTGCATTCATAAGTAAATTCAAGATTAAAAATTAATAATTATCTTGTAAATTTACTAATTTAATAAATAGTTAAATTATTTTTTTTAAAGCGGTTCTTATTCTCTTTTTCTAATACTTCCATCTCTATCTCAAACATACACACTCACAAGCCTCCTTTAAAAAACCGCTCACGCCACAAGCTACTACTACACACACAACATCACATCACTTAAAAGCATTTCATATAGTTTGAACTTTATGTGATTTTCGTTTTTGAGCTATGATGTTCACATATATACACATACATACACACACACAAACACCATTTTCTAAAAACCAATTTTTTCTGACTCAGGGGACTTCAGAATGTGTTTATTTCGGGTGGAAACTTGATATCGGAAATCTTACACTATCAGCTGCTGGAATCTTGTTACCAGCAAATAAGGAAAAAAAAAAAAAAAAATCAAATCTAAGTATTACGTCACTTTTAGATCCATACTTTTTTTTGCTAAATGGTGGGCATGATTCATTAGCAAAATACTGGGCCAATTATTAAAGTCTATGAAATGGAAAAACGGACTTGTAATTTTGTTCAATTAAAAGTTTTCCAAGATATTAAAATAATTCGCATCAAACGGAATGGGTATAAGAAACAGGGATGGCAAGATATATTTTTTACTTTATTATCTTTTAACATCCTTCAGAATGGGTCTACGACTTTTTACTTTTTCTTATTTTTTTGTTAATAAAACTCCATAAAAAAGTATGGGGAAAAAAAAGGAAGAAGTTAATTTATTCCTCGTTACTTTATAAAAGAAACTTGAAAAGTTCGTCCTTATACTTTATATTAAATAAAATGTATTTTTCCTTCAAATATTTTAATGTCGCAAAAAACTCATTTTTATTTCAGAAAGTAAAATTAAAATAAATTAGTGAAAGTAAAAGAAATAATGATTCAGAATACGGCGGAACAAATGAAAAATCAATATCGATTATAATAATTGTGGAAATGCGGTTTGATACAGTCACATCAATTCTCATACTACAGTTTACTGAGTTGTTATTGAATAATTCCTTTCAAGATTGCAATTTTTACTCAATTTAACTGACTACAACATAACATGTACACCTGGAAGAACTAAAAACGATCCTTGAGGGTATCTATATTACTTGGCAAAATGTATCAATAAAAAGTGACAGGTCTAGTTAGTGTATCAAGTTCAAAGAAACTCCTTAGCATCTTTTAACAGCGAGAAAATAGCAAAAAAACAAAAAATACGTTTAATAAAAATCGCACTTCCGGTTAACAGACTACCAAAACTCTTCTTAACGGAATTTTCTTGAAAAAATTTCCACATATGAGGTGTATAGTGAAACTGGCACTTCCGGTTGACAGATTTTGTCCAAAATCTTCTCTTCTGGTTCACTAGTGGAACTTAAAGGAAATATCAAGTTTCAACATTCTGCGATTTTCCATTTTTTAAGTTCCGCTGGCCATCACACAATCATAGACAGACATATTTCTAAAAACCAGATTTTCTGAGTCAGGGGACCGCAAAACATTATTTCTTGCTATCGAAAACTTTTACTCTTTATTTTTAAAGTTTTACATTAACAAATTTTTTTCAAACTTATAATAATTTTTACTAGAAAAAAAAACAAAAAAAAAACCTTCCACGAAAACCTCTTCAAATGAAGTTTCTCGGGAAAAAGTTACAAACAAAAGTGGTATGTCTCTGTATATATGAGTATAGTTAGTATATCAAATTTAATGAAATTTGTTGGTGTTTTTGATGAAGAAAATCGTACAAATCTGAAAAAAAAGTCCAGCAAAAATGCACTGCCGGTAAAGAGGAATTCTGATAGATAATATACTATTGTATACCAAGGCAATTCCAAACTGAATGTCAAATTTGAAGTTCTTACGATTTTTCTTTAAAGAGCTATGCTAGTCCTTCACCTAGAAACATACACATACAGACACACACACATATGTATATATAGTACACACAAACACATAATTTCTGAAAACCTCTTTTTCGGACTCAGTGGACCTCTAAAATCATGTATTTCCGATGAATACACGAAATCTGAAATTTGACTCGATAATAATAGTTCCTCTTACACAATAAGAGAAAGAAACAGACAATACTAAAATTCAAGTGTTAGGGATAGCTCAATGCAAGCGCCCCAAAATTGCAGACCACAGCGCCGTGTCCAGACAGGCAACGCTGGTACGTGGATTTGGCAAGGCGTCAATGTCCTTAAAATTGAATAAAAATAATAATAATTAATGCGCGTTTATTCTAATTATAATTTACATATTTGCAAATAAAAACAGAAGCTAAGAAAACAAATACAATGCGTGCTGGAACATTTGTATTGGACATTTGTAGTTGACCTCTATTAACTGAAAATACAAATGTTAAAGTCAAACATAATAATTAATTAATTTGAATTTACAAATTTACATTTAATTAAATTGAATTAAATTAAACATAACTCCAGCAACCATTGTCATATTATTATTATTATTTATATTTTATAAATAAATTTATATCTTTTATGTGAACAAATTATTAATTAAAATAAGAAATTATAAACTTTGTACATTTTCCAACTTTTTCATGATATCTTTAGATTGTTAAAACGGAATAGATCATAAAACTGGAAATATTTTACAATAAAATCAAAAAGAGAAAATTATAAAGCTTTCAAAACAAAATATAAAATGTTGTACTTGGAAATGAAAGAGAGGACTAGGAAGGGATGTCCAGGATATCTTACAAGACTACGTATCTCTCCACCCTCTTATTTGGCAATGAAAATCTGGATCATATTGGAAAGCAGATTACTGGATAACTACTGCAAAAATTAAAAATCTGCATAAGAAGGAGGGATAAACGTATTAGAGATAGCTTCATAAATATGGGCCGCCCAAAAAAATACGAAACAAGACGATTAGAGTTGGTTACATCTGAAAGGAGGGCACTAGGAAAACTTCTAGAAACTAGATCGTAAGAAAGAAGCCTCAAAAATGGCTGATCTAGGGTGTTTTTTTGGTCGGAGTACAATGAAAGAATAACACAATCTATGAAACTAGGTTCATAAAAGCGAAAAGACGAAAGTCACGAAGAGAAGCTCCTAAAAATTAAAGGTACAAAAAAGAAAAGTGAAAGAAGAAGAAGAAGTAATGAATTAATTAATTTTATTGCATTTAAAAGGAAAAATCGATCATTTGCAATAAGAAAATTTTACATTCACTATACCGTACAGTCTTTAGAAGCTGTACAATTAAAATACGAAATTAATTAACGACGGAATAAATGAGAACAATTTTCTTGAACTAATAAATTTAATTTAATATTACTTTAATTAACTTAACTATTTCGTCATCATATTATAACTCTCCCAAGTTAATCACTTAGAAATTTTGTTTAAAAAAGTATTTAAACGTATTAATAAAAGTTACTCCATTTACTTATTTTCAAAAGAAAATGGTAAATAGAATATTATTATCTAGCCATAACAGTTGCTCAGAGTTAGTCAATACATCTAGCAAGTAGCATGAGTACCAATAAAGCTGCTATTGATTTATCTAGAGTAAAGAAAAGAACGCCGTTTTCACTGAGCTACCGACTTTTCTACTATCTGTTAGGATACTATTCGCCGACTTTCGTGATCATCGGAAACTATAAAAGTCTGGTGAACGAAACTTTGGTCACTCATACTGTTGTTAATAAATACAATTTATATAAAATGACAAATTTTCCTTATTGGCTTTCAAGGTGTAACGATCCTGAAGAGGCTCATTGCAACAGGGGTGAAGTGTCGGCAAACCTATGCGGTCTAAATCTGAAAACTGAAGTGTTTTTCCAAATCGGTATACTTGCATTTCCAGTTTTTCCGAAACCTTTATGTCCCATGCGTTGGGTAGGGCCTAAGCGGTATACCAAGTTTGAGCTCCCGGCGAATTTTTCGTTTTTGAGATATTTACTTCACACCCACCGACCATTAATGAAAAATAATTTTTTCATTTTAAGGAGTTTTCAAAACACGAATTTCTGTTGAAAACTCAATATCAATAATTTGACAGGATCGCAATACTTTCTCTTACTAGCGATAAGAGAAAGTAAAAAATTGTTGAAATATACAGGAAATGTTCTTCATGTTCTAATGAAGAATTTATTTGATAAGTATTTCATAGATAATTAAAACAGTCACTAATTCATTACTAAATACAGTAATAATAGTAATATATGTATATATATTGTAGTAACAGGTTTGCCTAAATCACAGTTAATTGCTAAATAACCATTTGGTAGTTACTCAACTAGAACACAATGGATACCCTGATGGACATCCGGCACAACATTCTCAGTATATCTCTATACATTCGGGTTTTGCGCCACTCAACATTATTATAGAGTGGGTCACCATTTTGCTGATTCACCCCCAGCCCCAAACAGTCTGACTATAATCCTTTCATGAAACCAACGTCCCATATAAACTTTTGGAGAAACGGGTTACATTAATTAAAATATAATTCAAATATTTTAATTTTTATTAACGCAGGGCTCTTTAAATTCATTTATTTTTTACCTTTCTTTTTACTTTCTCTTACTCATGGTTTAGTGAAAGTATTGCGATGTGTCAAATTTCCGAAATTGAGTTTCCTCCGGAAATATTTGCTTTGAGATCGCCTAAGCTTGAAAAACATGTTTTTTAGCGAATGGTCTGTATGTATGTATGTGAATGTGTGAACAGAATATCTCAAACAATGAAAAAACGCAGGAAGCGAGAGTTAACTTAGTATTCCGTTTAGTTATTACCACCGCCGCATCTGACACGAAGGTTTTAGACAGCTTTTGAAGATTATTGATGTTTGATCCATCAACCGAGAGTGCGACTTTAATGATTATTTTTTCAGTTTTTCCCGATTTTCTCCAAAAGGCTCCAATATTTTCTTTAAATTTCGTATACTAGAAGAAGAAGAAGAAGAAGAAGAAGAGTTATTAGATTTGTTATTAGATTACATATATTACAGATTTAATTGGTTATTAGGTTACAGATGTATACAACTACAATGTATTTAAATCCAGCACGAAACAAATATTACATTCCAGTCTTAGCAGAAGAATTAATAATACACTCAATACCTCGGTTTTCGT
Source organism: Triatoma infestans (assembly GCA_011037195.1). NCBI lineage: Eukaryota > Metazoa > Arthropoda > Insecta > Hemiptera > Reduviidae > Triatoma > Triatoma infestans. The sequence continues at coordinate 60,811 of JAAEAF010013643.1, forward strand.
TGACTTCGGTTTCGTCGGTTTCGTTCGGTTTTCGTCGATTTTTTCCACGAAAAATTTGTCTCAGTTTTCGTCGGTTGCCTGGAATTTCGTCGGCGTGTCCACATGACTTCGCTGCTAATGTGGAGGAAGAGACAGGGGAGACAGGGTACAGGGGAGAGATTAATGATATATTCTTCATGTGGAGTAAGGTACAGGGGTTTTGGAGAAAAATCACTCAGATAAAGCTGTTGCTGGCCATGTCTTATCCTGATCCTTGTGGAATCTCCCTTCCAAACAATAAAACATATTTGCACTTCTCTCCACTCCTCGCCGTCTTCCATGCGCCAAGAAAATTCTTCAGAAAAATAAATGCCATGTTAAATGTTCATTTATTCTTTACATTATTCTTTTATATTCATTTTATATTAATTTTTTTTTTTTTGTATTAAACACTATATTTATTCTATTTATTCTCTATAAAATGTGTTTTTGATATGTTTGGAATAAAAAAATGATACGTTCCTATTTGTACAGCAAGCTTCTAAGTTTAAAGAAAATCGTTGTAAAAGGCTTCGTGTAAATCATGAAATAGTGGAAAACAAAAATAAACATTCAGTTAAATTCGCACTTTCGGTCGGTCGATGGATTTTGCCGGAAATATTCGTGTCGGTAAACGGAATATATGATATATGAACTTTCTGAGGGTTTTCGTTTTTGAGATATTCAGTTAACACATACAGACAGGCAAACATTCGCTAACAACACCTTTTTCGTATTCAGTTGACCCACAATACAGTTATTTCCGGTAAAAACTCAATTTCAAAAATTTGACACGATCACAATACTTTCTCTTAATAGAAAGAGAAAGTAATATATAAAAGTATTGCACGAATTGGAAGTTTGGTGAAAATTGATTAACGGTAATTGAGACTTTATTGGTTACTGAGTATTGTGTTTGGAATTTTCTTGAAAAAGCTTCGATTTTCTTTAAATTTGGAATGAATTTTAAAATTGCACAAATATAAACCTGCTAGCGATATAATACAGTCTGCTATGTAGCCACGATCGTGCTAAAACTAACCTGTTTGTAATGTACGGCTCTCAAACTCCTTTATAGTTAAAAGCACTGTACGATTAGTAAAAATGCCAAGTTTAATGAACATTTGACAATTAAAATTTTGATAATTACAATAAGAGAAAATGATTGTAAACTTTTGATAAACTGACACTCTATTGTTACTAGAGTAATCGTTATGTGAAAGTAAAATAAGATTTCTCTTGATTACCTTTGGCTGAAATAGCGTATAACCCAGTTGTATTAATAATAATAAAGTTATTCTATATTAACATTTTTAATAAAAAGAATTTTGCAAACTTCTGTGTTAACATTAAATTATGTTTTACAATTGTGCAAGGTAATAATACAAAAATGCTTATATTTAGGGCATAGAACTTGTATAATAAATAAAAAAGATATATGTATGAATATTATATTTATATATATATATATATATATACATAATGTAAATGCTTCGTAATTCAAAGTTAGGAAATTGGAGTGGTTTTTCTGATAATAAATTTAACCAGGGTTTTAGTTTAGGCTGAATAAAATGAATGGGGAAAAGCTTTGACCAAGTTATATGTGGCACTTTAAATAACGTTTACTTACGCTGTGGAAAAACAAAATTAAAATTAAAAAAGAGAAGAAATTTTTAAAAAAAATTTATTAATTTCATAAATTATTTAATATACAAAATTATACAAAAACAAGAAATGTATTTATTATGATGAAATAACACAGTAGATTAGTCAAAATTTAAATGAAACGGTCGCATATTTTGTTAAGTAAATAATATGGCTATGAGATGGTTGTATTATACAAGAAAGACTGCTATACTTACTTGGTTACTGTCATTCAAACATAAGTTTTAGAAACTTGATTAATGCTGATTCTATGCAATTTTGCACAATTTATGTACATTACAGTGTATATATACATATATGAATGAAATTCTAGTTTGAACTACCCATAGTATGTCATCTTGCTGCAAAACCAATTATTATACCGTATGCTAGATTTGCAATTTGTTAAATTCCCTGTAAAATAATTTTCTATTCCAGTGATTTACACAATTTCAGTGTAAGTTCGTTTTAAATTTTAATATTAATAGAGCGCTAACGTCTTTCTAATTCTGGCCGATTTTTTTTTTTTTTTTTTTTTTTGCCATTTTGCGTTCTCTTTACCTCCACTAGTTATTGGTCTGAGATCAAAGGCGCAAAAATCTGAATCATTTCTCACTCTGTCAGTTTTTTTCCGGCTTTACATAAAAACGGTTGAAGATTTTTTAAAGAGGACTTGATATTTTAAACTTATAATTGCTTTTCTTAAAAAGTGAGCGACCTTTTAACTAATTGGCCTAATCTCCTGCTATCCTTATAATCTAGGGTAACTCTAAATATTTCCTTTGGTGTATGCTTTATGAATAAATGTTATAGAAAAAAAAACGATCTAATTTTATAATTTTTTACGATTTTTGTTCCCTACTAGTGTATTGTTTTCCCACAACTGTGGGCCCTTATGTATTCTGAGTATCGGGAGTTCTAGAGAGGAAAGTAGAGCAGATATGTGCGGAAGAAATGTGATTTTGTATACGTTAACAAAATATGACCCTTTTTACTTTCTCTTACGCTTAATAAGAGGAAGTATTGCGATCGTGCCAGATTTTCGAAATTGAGTTTTCGCCGCAAATACATGTTTTGAGGAATAAAAAAAAAACGTTTTTAGCGAATGGTTTGTGTGTTTTTTTCTTTTTTCAAATTTTCCCCTTGAAAGGAACCCTTCCTAGGGGGATTTTATTTCCTATATGCTCCATACAATATTACGTGCATGTGTTGTATATCTATAGTATTATCAGTATACAAATTATTTATAAAGTATTGAAATACATAATTGATAGTAGAAATCGTAAATTTCCAAACTCTAATAACATAAGTATATAGATATTGCAATAAATAAACATTGGAAAAATTTAATCCCAAATAGGAATCGTCCACACTTAATTTACAGATTTTATGAAGAAATTTGCAAATCTCTTATTACAAGGTGTCTCTTTTAGAGCTTTCAATACCCTCTCCAGTGATTAATTTCACTGGAATGAGTCAACTTCTCGTTGCTTCATACTTCCTGTGGTTGTCTTAGATAATGTGGTTGACACTCTGGACTGTTTTTTTTTTTCCGCCCAATAGTATCCCTATTAGGAGCGAATTTATTATATTTTGAAGCTGCTCCATTTAAAATATTACATGTTTCATAAGAAAGTAAGATAGAGAAACCCCCAAAAAAAGAAAATAAATAAAAATGTAGATAAGATATACAATTAATTGTTGGTTTCCGTAAAAGTGGATATTTACATGGTTATTTACAGTTTTGAAACTAGGCTACTATTTGATTGTAATTAATTTTGTTGTTGAGGAAATGTGGATAAAGTATGTCTGTCAGATCGGTTTTATTTGGTGGCCAACTGTGTCCAGTCAGTATAGTCTCTCTTAATAAAACCAGTCTTAGGTACTCCAGGAGGAAGCAGTCAAAGTAGTGTTTGATCACTTATTTTGTCACACTGACATGATGGCGAACTGACTATTTTCAATCTATGTAAATAACTCTTAAATTTTTCATGGCCAGTAAGAAACATTGTTAGCTGGTAGCTGTCTAAGTCAATTAGTTTATGCAGTCTGTCGTATATAGTTGGAAAGAACTGTCTGGTGTGTTGTGCTTCCTTTGAATGAGTCCATTCTTCTTCCCACTTCCGCAATGTTTCCTGTCTTGCTGCAGACTTCACATACGATTTTGGGTAGTACTTATAACACAACTCCAGGCTTTCCTCCTTTGAAGCTTGCTTCGCTAAACGATCAGCTCTCTCGTTTCCTAAAGTACCGATATGCGCTTTAGTCCACTTGATTCCAATAGTCCATCCAACTTCTCTAATCATACATGATAACTTCCTTCTGATTTTTTTCTGCCAATGGATAGTGAATTTTCCTGTTGTTTATTATGTGGATGGAGATCAAACTATCTGTGTAAAGCTGCAAGTTCTGCATAGAGGATCTCTTTGTACACTGTGTAACCATTCTGACGATCTTATGTGTAAACAAAAATTCATAGGAAGTTCAAACTTGATATTCCGTTTAGTCACTACCACCGTATCTGACACAAAGTTTTTTGTGCAAAATCCATCAACCGGAAGTGCCACTTTACTAAACGGTTTATTCAGTTTTTCGTGGTTTTTCTCGAAAACGGTTTCAACGATTTTCCTCACATACTATCTACACATAAATATAAGCGCCCATCACTTTTATTTGAAACATTTTCTTGGGAAAAATTACTTTTTTGGCATGTTCTGGGGGAACAGCAACGTTTGCTTTCCTCTAAAGTACCACTTCTGTATAATATGTGGTTTTATCACCTATAGTATATTAATAGACATTACAAGTATTGATAGAATTCCAAATTTGAAGAAAATCGGCAAACCGGAAGTGCGATTTTACAGAATAGATTTTTGAGTTATATGAAATTTTTTCGAAAACGGTTACAATGATTTTCTTTAAAATGGAATGCTTTGCTGCACACATAGAAAACATCCCTTTTATTTGAAAAAAATCGATGTTACACGGTTATAAATTTACATTTGCACAAGCTTTTAGTTTTAACAAAAAGCGCTCCACATAAGGCTGCTCAAGTATACAAGTGAAATCTCAACCAGCATTTTTAAGGCCAGTCTTACTAAGCATTGTTATGTTCAAATTTTAAAGAAAATTCCTTGATTAAATGATATTAATTAGAGAAAGAGAAAGTCATTTGAAAGTTTCACACATAACAATTTTTTTTCCTTTCTCCTACGGCAGTAAGTGGTCAAAATCGTGTCCTCTTCAAACTTGCTTTTCACATGAATATAGCCAGACGGAATTTCAAGAAAATTGGATTCCATTTATTTCTAAGAACAATTTGAAAAACCGCTAAGAGAGAGCTGATAAAGAAAACTGACGAGAGATGTTCTAGACGTGCCGTTATTTTGAAATACCCTAATTTCAATATTGATTTTGAAGGATTTATTTCAATTATGAACAAGATTTAGGGATGCGAGAGATAGAGAGAGGAGAGAGAACGAACAGCGGAATTTCTAGGAATTTAGAAAAACAAAATCAGCTCTCTCTAGCTTTTATCAATAAACACTTAAATCTCTTAAATCTCTTTTATCAATAAACTCTTAAAAATAAGCTCTTATCAATAAACAGTAAAAAAAAAATCAGTAAATATAGGAAGCCTTAATTTTTATTAATTTATTTAAAAGAAAAAAAGAGTTTAATATAGAAAGCTTCTTTTCACTACTTGTTATCTGTCATATTCTTTTTCCAAACTATAACTCAGGAGATCGAAGTCTAGAGTGGGCGGAAAAGTCAACTCCACTAGTGCGAGGTGTGTATGCCAGTTAAAGAGAGTTAGGTGTAGAGATAATTCTAGAAGACAGTTGTTTTGTTTTTTTTCTGAAAAATACCGGCATCTAGAAAGAAACTTCAGGCTTTCATATATATATGAGAATGATAATTTCTGATAGAGAACTACAACCAAAACAGGATCCAGATGGGCTCTAGATTTGGGAGAGAATGAACTATGAAAGTAACTTTCTACCTAACATTTATAGGAAATGAAATTAAAAACTAATGTAAAGTACAGCAACAACAAATAGTGTGAGTGATTCAGGCCAGATTTTTTTTTTTTTTTTTTAAAGTACAAATACCGTCATCATCGGTTACCACTCCTTCGACATTTTTATTCTATAAATAATCTTTAATGCATGCATTAAGCTAATATAGTTAAACCTTTTCAAAAGATTCTTCGTCTTTTTCCGTCAGTATTCGGCTCTCATTTCGTCCTGTTGACTTTTCTTTATTCTATTTTATTGCAGAAACCAAGTGATCCAACACTTTGAGGTCAGAACCTAACAAAAATTTTTTAGAATTCCCTGAGGTTAGAACCCAACTAGTTATAGCCTATTTTAAAATATTAATATTTAGCATTAGATCAGATTTTTAACGGAATTCTTCTATATTAATTGTGTACTTTTTATCACTGTTGCTGATATGAATAATATTTTATTACGAATAAATGAGTGTTATCTTAATTTCCGTATAATTCAAAAACGGAAATTCCTAGAAAGCTAAAACTTGATATTTAGTTTAGTTATTACCAGGAAACGCAATAATAAACTTTTGGTCAATATCAGTCGACCGGAAATACCACTTTACTGAATAGAGTTTTCAGTTATTTTGCAATTTTCTCGAAAACGACGCAAATGAATTTCTTTAAACTTAGTATTATATCAACTAATCATAAAAAAAAAAGACCTATAACTTATATCTGAACATTTAACGGGAAAATTTCATTTAATGATGTTCTAGGGTCAGAGATGTGATTTAGGCTTTTCTGTAAAGTATCATTTAAATATGTGTATGTATTCAGTATATATATATATATATATATATATATATATGTTTTATTCATTATATAATAATGTTTCCAAAAGCCCGAGTCCAAAGAAAATCAGTTTACCGGATGTGTGATTTTTATACGTATTATTCAATAACCTTACGTTTTTTCAGTTTGTTTAAAAAATTTTCCCAAGATTTGTTGAAAGTGAGCCCCAACATAGCGACGAATTATGCTCCTACCACAGTGATTACAATATAATATCATTATATATTTCCATTTGTGCTACTTGTCCAAAATTGAACTCTGTCTCTTACAAGAAATATGGTCTAGCTTTTTCCATTACTTTTTAGCATTGTGAGCATTTAAATGTCCTAAGAGAATAACATAAATACAAACAGACAGACCTAAGTCATGGCAATATTTAGCTTCGTTTAGAAATGGATTATTACAATACTGACTGACTTGGAGATCAATTACCTTGATTAGTCATGTACCAGTTTCTCCAATTCGAATTCATCTCTTAAAGGAATAGGGCCTGATTTGTTCCAATATATTTTTTCCAGTGGTGTTAATAACATATTTTAAACAAATTACACAACATAATTCTAAAAAGAGTTCCACAGATTATGAAAATACTTAGCAAATTTGAAGCAAATTTCATCTGTGTTTGCTATGAACAGTTATAATAGCCATCAAGCTATTTACTCAAACACCTTCACTCAAATTACTCAAAATATTAACCATGTCTTTTTACTTAATAAGTAAGGAATAAACAGACTAGGGGACGCAAGTTAAATTCCATCTCATTCATCTTGGTTTAAATCAGTTAACGTAATTTTAAACAAATATCACTCCCCTAATGGATGAATAATCCGTTATATAAGAAAAGAACAATAATTTCAAGGTTATGAAAGTTATTTTTTCTAATTTAAAAAATACAACCGTTAGGATTATTTACAAATCCACAGAGAGATAAATTGTACATAGCAAATCACGTCTACCTAGGTATGAATGATTGATTTAATATGTTTCGGAAAACAAAAACATAAATCATATTAGTTTACAAAACTTTTATTAAAAGTGTGCAAAAAATATATCCTAGTTATAAGCCCTGTTATAAAAACAATCAGTTAAGTGTTTACATGAAAATCTATCAGTCTATTTTGGGAAAAAGAAAAATGTTATTATTCCCTTACACAATTCTATATTAAGGAAAAATGAATTTTTGAAAAAATTAATCAAACTGATAGTTCAAATTAATGAGCAATTGCCTGTACTAGGACGATTTTTGCAAGAAACATAGTAAATGATTCATGTATGTTGGTTGAATCTTACTAAATACAATTTGTCTATCTGTCTGTGCACTGAAAAGTCAACTAAGAAAAGTGATACTTTCGGTTGACCGATTTTGTACAAAAATTATTCTAATTCTCCTGCTGGAACGTAAAGGAAATATCAAGTTTGAACATTCCGCGATTTTTGAGTTATGCTGACCAGACCACAAACACACACACACACACACACACACACACAGACTAATTTCTAAAAACCACTTTTTCAGACTCAGGGGACCTCAAAACGTGTATTTCCGGTGAAAACTGAACACTCTATATCGAAAATTTTACACAATCACTTTACTTCCTTTATCTGTTGGAGTCGTTTTCAAGAAAATCGTCGAAAAAATGGGGAAAACAAATTCAGTAAAGGTGCCACGTGGAGTACGAGAAAGTAATAAATTAAAATGTTTGTAAAATATGTAAGTATTATAAAATAAAAGGAAGAGAGGACAAGAGTAGTAAGTAAAATAATTAATTTGTTTTTAAACATTATTTAGTAATCAAATTTAGTAATTATATAGTCATTATAATTAAAACGTAGTTTAAATAAAAGTTGAATTTTTGACTTTAAAGTAAAGAAACATTTTAACTAACACTGAAACATTATCCAACATAAAAGCTCTTATCTTTAGGGAATTAATTACAAAATAATAATAATAATAATTATAATAGCTTTCATTTGTTCAACATAATTGCACAAAATTTCCATTAACTATATGTACATAATTATAAACACTAATTAATTAAGTAAATTATTAATAGACTTTTCTAAAGGAAACTGGAAAATTATTATATTATCTGGCAATATAATGATTTCTAAAAGCATTTATTCTGGGCACTCCACCAAGAAATGTATTTATCGTCATTACATGAAGGGTATAATTCCAGGTGGGTTAAATTTATATAACACATCATTAAAAGAGTGTCTGATCACTTTCGTACCCATCACTGTTTGTAGGATAATCAGTTTAATTGCATGAAACTGATAATTATATTCCATATAAAGTTCGCTTAAAAGCTTTTATATATTTCAGAGATAAAAATTATAAGATGAAGAGATAAGAGTTACTATGTTATCACTTAACAAATTGTTATTTATGAAATTGTTTAAATTTCATTTTTAATAATTTTGAGCATTCCACAAGTCATCAGCACCAATAGATAGTAAATACTTTATTAGTTTTAAAGCCCAATTAACTGGAATATTGGTACAATTTACAGATATATTTCATTCTTTTAAATATACCTATTAGATTTAAATTAATAAATTGGCTCTCTATCCTCATGAAAACCATCAGGGATATTTCGAGGCAGGTGTAAAAGATTGTTCACAAATCATACCCAATAAGTTGTTTTAATGGTATTACAAAATGAAGTGAATGCAGATTGCATATGATAAGCGGTAGAAATAGTGCCTCAAGAGGGGGGGGGGGAACAGCCTCTACTTTTGTAGTTCCAAGACAGAAAAGTCAACTGTAGAAGAAATGAGGTTCATGTCTCCTCGAAAAATATTCAGCTCGCCACAATGATTGCACATTTACACTGATGCCACAGTCGAATTGACAAATCTTGTTAGAGCAGGTTAATATTGTACAGGAGAATTGAAGGCAACGTAGCACTGGGAAGTAGAGCGTCCAACTTTCAACGCTCAATCCAAGTTGCTCTGAAACATCAAGCACCTAGAGTTGTTAGAGAACAAACTAGTGTTCCTAATTTGTCAAAGCTGCCATTTCACGCTTTAAGCACCTGGTAAGCATGACAAAGTAAATGCAGATAGCTAGCAGGTTGGTTAAGAATATGGAAAGTAAACACATCCATAGCCTATGCCCAGAAATAAGAAGCAAAGTTGCAATTGGAACATACAACTAAAACATCAAATAAGCTATGAGTCCAACGGATTTGCCACGCAATGAATTTGTGGCCTATTTCCTGCTGGCGACGGGCCACGATTACCTCCAAGGCAATCAGCAAGCATCGAATTGTAGTAAAAGAGTGGCACCAGCCACTGGAAATTAATTCCGTAAATAGTATTCTTGACCTTCCAATAGCGCCTTCGAATAGTGTCGTAGATTATTTCTTTATTGGACTGCCCGGAAAATAAGTGGGAGAACATCCCAATCAGGCTAGAGCGTTGGATAAACAAAAAAAAAACAAAAATCGCCTATCTTTAGAACGCATGGATAAGCAGTTTCAGCATTGTTTATCAAGATTTACTGAAAATTGATGAAAACCCGAAACCAATGGTGATCAGTTGCTTCACTCCGGTTACATTGCGGATTTGAAGGGAACTATTGATACATACGAGATTTGCCATCACCCTCTTCAACTAGTAGGAGTTGTAACTACCTATAAAACTTCAACTCAACATATAATACAGTCTAGTATAAGGTTTTCATTCCAAAATAATAAATACTTTGAAAATATTTAGAAATAACAAATTTCTTGCTGAAGAAAAGAATCTCTCCGGTAAAGAAATTATAAAGTAAACAATAAAAAGTAAACTTTTATTTTAACAATCCATTGTTTATCTAGTAAATGGTTGAAGCTTTAATAAATATACATTGTTTAAAAAGGACTAGAAATATTTAATTTTAAGAAAAGCTCACTAGGAATTTATTGTAAAAACCATTTGGAATATTAAATTAATCATTTTTATTGTTTAAAGGGCTTTGGTTATTACAGTGCTAATAAATATGGAAATTAATCCTACGGAAGGTAAGCGACCCTTTATCTTTACATAAAGTGCTCAAATTAAACATTATTTAATATAAACAATAGTTACGTTTGGCCGTTGTTAAGAAAACAAATAAAATGTTGATTGGTTGGGGCCAAAGAAAAAAAAGTTTTAAACTTTAAAAGTTCAATTATAGACGTTTCGGATACCTTCAGGATCTGATACGGAACGGTAGATAGTTAGATGTACCGCTCCTTATTAGATCCTGACCTTTAATAGAAAAACTTAAACGACCTCTCGACCAAAAGTGGCCTAATGAATTTTTCCGGAGAAATGTTACAAATAAAAGTTGTAGCTCTTTCTATGTGTAATTGATAAAGCCAAGTTTAAAGAAAATCGTTGGCGCCAATTTTTGAGAAAATCACAAAAATCGAGAAAAAAAATTCAGTAAATTTTACTTCTGATTGATGGATTTTGCCCAAAATCTTCGTGTCTAATGCGATGGTAGTGCGTAAACGGAAAACCAATGTTTCAGCTTCCTGCTACTTTTCGTTTTTGAGGCATTCCTTTCACACATATCCACACATACAGACACACACATACATACCATTTTCTAAAAACACTTTTTTTTTTGACTCGGGGGACCTCAAAACATATATTTCTAGTGAAAACTCAATTTCGAAAATCTGGCACTATCGCAATAGTTCCTCTTACTATTATTAGTAATAGAAAGTAAAAGAATCTCGTGTGAAACACTCACTCAACTTTCTCTTACCCCAGTTTTCAGAATTGTAATTGACAAATAAATAGTTTTTGTATCAAATTTGATGAAATTCGTTCAGTTCCGTTCGTCGAAAACTAAAAAAAACTGTCTGGTAAAAGCGCACTTCCGGTTTACTTATTTTTGAAACTCGGAATTTTTACTATCTATTTATTTCTAATTAATTTTGTTTGGATGGTAGAATTGTATAATCAACTGTGATAGCACTTTAGGGGAAACCTAACCCCGCACTCCCCCAAAAGTGCCCTTAAATGAATTTTCCCGGATAAATGTTTCAAATAAAAGTTGTAGATCTTTGTATGTGTTGTTGATATACCAAGTTTGAAAAAAATCGTCGGAGCCATTTTTGAGAAAATTGCAAGAAAGTAAAAAAAAATACCAGAAAACTGAAAAATTCATTTTAGTAAAAACGCATTTCCGGTCATTCGACTTTTTCCAAACTCGGAATTTCAACAACACATTTAATTCTAATTAATATTGTTTAGCTGTTAGAATTGTATAGTAAACTGAAATAGCACTTTAGAGGACAACCCACCACCCCCTCCTCTGAAAGTGCCTTAAATGCATTTTTTCGGAGTAATGTTTCAAATAAAAATTTAGATCTTTGTAAGTATAGTTGATACTACACGTTTAAAGAAAATCGTTGGAGCCATTTTCGAGAAAATGGCAAAAAAAGGAAAAAGCATTTTGTAAAGTGGTACTTTCGGTCGAGGAATTTTGACCGCTGGCGTCCTGTCGGATCCCATGGTTCACATTGCATACCCAAACGGAATATCAAGTTTGAAGTTTCTGCGATTTTTCATTTTTGAGCTATGCTGTTCGCATACATACATACACACACACACACACACACACATATATACCATTTGCTAAAAACCACTTTTTGAACTCAGGCGACCTCAAAATGGATATTTCCGGTGAAAACTCGATATCGAAAATTTGACACGATTACAATACTTCCTCTTACTAGGAGTAATAAAATTCAATGGTGGCAATCGCGGGGTCTTTTGCAATGTGAGCAGGTAGAGAGGGCAGACTGGTTGATGAGAGGAGTGTTGGGGATCCAGCAAAACGTGTTTAATCCTCCATCCGCCCCGTCGCAAACTCCGGTGTCAATAAATAACCTATTCGTATACCTACGTTATAAAATCCTGTGAATTGTGTTATTTTCATCGTTATATTTAATAAACTTTTATTATTTTCATTTGTTTTATAGATTTATATAATATTTATATTTATTTATTTATTATACTCCTTATTAAAATTTATTACAAAAGTATCTGTTTTTATCATTCATTTATTTATTTTAAATTTTTATTTAAATCTATTTTTTTCATGGGGTATATAATTGATAGGCCTACCCTTATGTAAATATACCAGTATGCTGAGTACCCCGCCTCTCTTTCTCTCAACATATACATTTACTTGCCACTTTTATTTCAAATATTTCTCCGGCGAAATTGTTAAGGATTTCTGAGGTCACTAGGATGTTAGGTTTACCTCTAAAACAGCCTATAAAAACTACGTAATCCCCCCTAACTACATATATTTAGATGATATTAGGGGAAGTTAAACGTTAAGTAAAAATTCCAGGTTTGAAGAGAATTTCAATTTAGAACTCCAGTGATTGTAGTAAGAGAAAAAGTCGTGTGAGTGTTTCACACCAGATTTTTTTTTCGTATTCAAGGGACACAGTTTCAAGTGAAAAATCAGTTGGACAAGACGTGAACACGTATTCTTATAGTAGCAAGTGAAAGAGATAACTTCCATATGTCGAAAGCCGATAATTCATAAATTTTTTGACTTACCGAAAAAGGACAATGAAAAAGTAACCTAATGTAAAAAACTACTGAATATTTTGTACCCTTTTGAAAACTTAATACTAATTTTTAGAAACGAGTAATATATGAAAAAATAAATAATATTTTTACTTACAAAAAACAAAAGCTAAAAGTAATTAATTTGTTTATTAAGAATATTAACAAATATCGTTAACGATATAATATTTAGTTTATAATTAACAACCCTTATCTAAATAACAATAGGAATAGAAATGGCACTTAGGTATGAATGAAGAAAAACTTTTGGTTAAACTTGTGTAGGAATGTCTGTCGTTCTTTGCTTGGATTAATTGATCACTGAGACATGAACTTTTGTAGTAAAGTAGTTAAATACATGAACTTAATTTAGTAAGTCTGGAAACAGCTGTATGTCTTGGGAATTTCTCCCATTATAAAACTTTTTATTTAAGTTAATGAAGAATCTAACATAAAAGAGGCTCCCACCCCTAACCACCCAAAATGAAGAGGAACAATTACAAAGGCTTGCGTACAAAGCTAATTTGCATAAAAAAATTATTATGTAAAGATAATTAATTCTGTTTTTTTTCTTTAACTTATTTATGAAATTTACCGTTTTACTTAAATTCCGATCTATTGTGAGTAAATCTTTTTATTTTCTGTAGATTTTTCTTAATTCTTTGAAATTCAAATAGTTCCATTACGACTACAAGTTTTTTGGAGTTTTTAGAAATTGATTTGTAAGCGTAAGAGGTACATAACGAAAAAATCAGGTCTAGTAGTTACTTAGAGTTAAGGGAATCATCAGCGAACCTGATATCAAAGATTTCAAATTAAATGGATAAGCTGAGTAACATAACATCACTTAGGCACTTTGTCTTCGTTTTTTTTTAGTCGTTCGCGATTTCTCACAAAAATAATACAGCAAAATATCTTTGCAGGTAGTGATATCCGACCGGTATACGCCGGTTACGCCCGGTTGATTAATTTTTCAAGTATTTCCATTTACTGGCCTCTTGACTGTGAAATACAATGGGGCTGGGGTCAGCTAGAAATTTGTGAAGCATTTTAGATTGAAGCAGAAGTTTTGCTAAGGCAGATTAAACAAGATTACAGAATACAATGTTTCCACAAACGGATCAATATCAGAGATATAGAATATAAAAAGATATCAAACAGTACTTTATGAACAAACAGAATATCAATGCTAATGCAGTTAATTCTACCAAAGCTGAAAAAAGGATGTAATGTTATGGATAACATAATTAATATTAAAAGCATTTCTCTATTAAGAAAGCCAAGTCATTAATTCTAATAAATTTAATGGGAAACTCTGGCTGAACCTCTTTGGAGTCCACGGATTGTAGAAAAGAAGAAAGAATAGGAATTACTGTAATCGTGTCAAATTATCGATATTGAGTTTCCACAGCAAATATTCGTTTTGAAGTCCCCTGAGTCTAAAAAAGTGGTTTTTAGATAATGGTCTGTGTGTATGTGAACAGCATAGCTCAAAACGAAAAATAGTAGAAAGTTCAAACTTGATATTCCGTTTAGGTATCACCATGGGATTACCACGTGATAGTAAGTTGCCTGTCCTTCCTTAACAGAAAGTACCATATTATTAAATGTTTTTTTGTTTTTCACTTTTTTGCGATTTGTTCAAAAATGGCTCCAAAGATTTCCTTTAAGCTTATCATCTGTATCAACTACACATATAAAGAGCTACAATTTTTATTTGAAACGTTTCTCCGGAAAAATGCAATAAGGGCACTTTTGGGGGAGAGATGGGGTTAGATTGTCCTCTAGAGTTCTATTTACGTTTATTACACAATTCTATCTTCTGAATAATATTCATTAGAATTGTATATGTTGTAGACATTCCGAGTTTGAAGAAAATTGGAGGACCGGAATTGCGATTTACTGGAAAGTATTATCCAATTTTTCTGCGATTTTTCTCTAAAACAGCTCCAACGATTTTCTTTACACGAATTATATGAATTATAGAAAAGCTACAACTTTATTTGGAATATTTTTCGAGGTAAACCATTTAAGCAAGGGGGGGCTTTTGGGAGTAGGGGTAGGGTTATGTTTGCATCTAAAGTGCTATCTTAGTTGATTTTACAATTCAACCAAGTAGACAAAATTAATTAGAAATAAATAGATTGCCAAAATTCTGAGTTTCCGAGAAAAATTAGTAAACCGGAAGTGCATTTTCAGTGAATAGTTTTTCAGTTTTCGCGATTTTTGTAGATCATAGGAATCATTTAATGAAAACTGGGAAAAACTGAAAAAAAAAAAATTTCGTAAAATTGGGACTTTTGGTTGATTTTTTTTTTAAATTGAAAATTTTTGTCAACACCAACCGGTACAATGCGTTTTTCCAATTTTCTTGAAAACGGATCCAATGATTACTTTGAAAATTGTTATCTTATAGCTGGTAATATAAATTTCTAAAAAAATAGGTTTATTTGCATCATCAGTGCCATTTAATGTAAAATGATTCCACCACGTTAATACAATATGGAGGACAAAAAATATTAAGTAAAATTCAATCGTTAATTAAATTTTTTCATTTAGAGTTGAGAGTATTGAAATGTGAGAAGGTCATATGAATTTTTCACTCTAGATTTTTACTTATCCTCCTGATGTCATGAGAAAGTATTCCAATAATGTCAAATATTCCTTATCGAATTATCACCGGAAATAAACGTTTTTAGAAACTCGTGCGTGTATGTGTGTACATGGTGTGTGCCTGTTTGTCTGCCGCTGCGTGGTAAACTGTAGAAAGTTGAAGACATGAAATTTTGTTAACGTTCTTAACAGACACGACAGTTTTGGTCAAAAACGGACAACCGGAAATTTCCGTTAATACTGAATGGATTTTGTGTGTGTTGTTGTTGCAATTTTCTCTAAAAAAGCTCCAAAAATTTAATTTAAATTTGATATATCAACAATTATCCCTTTTTTTTTAAAAAAAAAGTATGAATTTTCTTTGAAACTGGTTATCCCAGGAAAATCCATTTAAGGCCGCTTTTTATGGGGGGAGGAGACAGAAGAGTAACTTTAAACTCTCTTCTAAAAATGCCATTTCCGTAAAATTATATAATCCTAAAATCTATATAATATTACTAAGAATTAAATGAATTTGCCTAAAATTCAGAGGTTTTCAGAAAATCGGTTGTCTGGAGGTGCGTCTTTGGGAAGGGGGAAGAAGAGTAACTTTAAACTGTCTTCCAAAAAGGCCATTTCGTAGAATTATACAATCCTAGATTAAATTATACAAAACTAGATTTTTTTTTTTAAATTAAGTTATAATCAAACTTTATAGGATTTCATAATATTTTTATTTTTGCGATTTATTTTGTGATTGAGGTTTATGATCGAAGTTTAAAGACCTAATGATAAAATATGTGGTTACTATCCACATATATAGAGAACATGGGTTATTAGGTGATATTTTTCATATAATAACGGGCGATTTTTACTGGGTTGATCATAAAGAAAGTGCTCCTAGGCCAGCCTATTATAGAGCGACATTTTATGATAGCAGGTTTACTAAAGGGGTATATATGATAACCATTCTTCTACCACTACACCATTGTACCATACTACATGGCTCATCATACTGCTAACGTTCCAGGAAAAAAAAAAAAGGCAGAAGCGAATCTCCTCCTCTTAAGCCAGTGAAGAACCCTACCTTGCCAGTGTGTATATGAATAGTGATTTATATTCCTCCTTCAGCGCGCTGAGAGGATGCAAACAGAAAAGGCTCTTTATTTTTTGTTTCCAACCCCTAAGTATTCGAGTATTCCATTCTGCTTACACCAGCGGTATTTTCCCCTTGAGTTTTTCGAAGATACCACTTTCTCCTTGTAAAGAACACTTCTTTTTTTCTTTACCAACCATCACACAGACAAACAAGACAATATACACACTCTCCATTAGTTTAAGGTAGTGCTTGCTTACCTCACTTAACACAAGAACACAATATAAGATTCCTAACCATGTACGAGTATAAACCAATGAATAAATTACACTTCTTTTTACTTTAGAGTCTATTTTATAATTCACAGAAACTCGTAAGCATTTATATATATATATATATATATATACATATAATTAAAAAGTGCTTTCTTTTTAATTTTCTAATACTACTTTCTTCTTTTTTTTTACCGACTGCAAAAAAGTGGTTAAGTAAAAAAAAATAAAAAAAACAAACAAAAAAAACACTTTCCAATTATCTTTGTTTCAACGCGCCGCTACTCGGTATCCATGCCAATTTGCATTTTAATTAAACAAAACGAGAGGAGGTAAATATTGAACAATTTAGACCAGAAGACAATGAATTTTGTTTTATTGTTCTCTATAAGGTAAAAAACAATAAAGTAAAACAATATTAATCTCAATTTAATTATAAAGAAAATTGTATTTTTTTTTAATTTGAAATTTTTTTAAATTCGTTTATTACGAATTTAATTATCCAGTATTTTAAGTATCAATAGTTGAATAATTATTCGATATTTACTTAGAAGCAATCAAATTATTATTTTTAATTATTAAAATTAATTTTACATATATTTAAAAAAAAAAATTAATAAAATTAAAACTATTAAAATTAATAATAGAATTAAAAAATTTTAAAAAAAAATTCTACATTGATTTTACCTAAAATTAAAAAAAAAAAAATTTAATTTTTACTTACGTTTCAATAAAAAAAAAAACATAAATGTACATCTATAACATATATGTGTAGAAACTGTAAAGCGACAGACCACTGGATGCTGTCCGAGATGAACTGTTGCATGCTATAGCCCGGGCCTGTGCGAACTATAGCGACGTTTTCCGGAAACCTACGAACATTTAAGACCTCACACTTTTATTGGCTTTCCCGCGGTTTAACGGTTCGAGACTTGAAAAAAGCAAAAAAAAAAAAAATATCAAATAAAATTCCAGGAGCCGCTCGCCCTTCTTCACATTTATTCAGTTCGGTTTAATAATTTTTCTTTATTATTAAGACTTCATTTTTTTGTCCTTTTTTACTTTCTCTTGTTTTATTTCTCTTTGTTCCATTCTCTTTTCCTAAATTGTGGAATTATTACTTTCTCTTCTACTATAGTAAAAGTGAAAGGAAATATTGTGGTCGTAAAAAATTTTCAAAAACTTAATATTTGTTTCAAAGTCCCCTGAATATGAACAAATTAGTTCTGCGCTCAAAATTGGTATTACGTTCAGGAATCTCTCTCATGAAACGATTTTTCAGGACTTTCTTACTGTACGTATCTTTCGTTTTTCTCAATTTTCATGAACAAAAAATAATCCAACGATTTTCTTTAAACTTCACAAATTAAATGTATCCATAATAGGCAAATGTAATGGAACCAATTACTAGCAAAATCGAAATATCAAAATTCATTCAGGCAACCGCATCAAGGAACCATCATCTCGCTACCAAGGGCACGTCATCTACGCATTATAACCTTTGTCACGCCCATGAAAGTGAAATGACTTATTGGGCTTCAACTATGACAGCCAAATCTCTCACCTAGAAGCTGTAAGAGAAATCGAAGATAAGTTAACTCACCGGAGGGGCTGTACAATCGGTCTCCAAAGAATACGACGAGTGAATCAACATATCAACAATGAAGAGGAAGCCAGACACCAGATAAATTAAAAGAGAAAGAGGCTACATCAAATTCAACCATGAATGGTCCAAGTTCTAGACACACCAGCAATTTATCTTAACTAGCCACATCAATAACTTCAGGATACAACAGCAAGGCTACATCATTCTATATTCATCAAGTACCAACAATCATCATAATTCATCGCTCGGTCACTCTATTTGTCTATAATAAGCTCTTCTCTGCTTACTCAGTAAAGTAAGTAAATATAAATTGTGTGTTTAAGGCCGTTAGTGTGTTCTCAATTATACTATCAATTTATCAACACCATTTACTCTACCAATCAACTATATCCTGTTACATCCTTATCCTTATTACACACCTGTCCATCCTTATCAACCATATCCTTATTAAACCTATCATTGTAATTAAATGTTTTGCCAGCAAAAATAACTTTTGGTTGGTTTCTGGGAATCTTTAATTCTGGGAATCTACTTTGGGTTGGTTTTACTGAAAGCTAACAGAGGAGGCTGCCATGCTGCCAATCCTACTACAGATGGACCTTATACTCTAAAATCCATTAATTATAATCCCACCACCACTTATATGTTACGTAAAGACCAACTGAACTACATGTTTGAAGAAAATTTGTGTCAACTGGAATAAATTGTAATGATAGATGCAGTAAGTCTTATGCCTTCCTCTTATGTTCTATGTATCATGAATCCTCTCCGATTATTTATTAGTTGTAATAATGCAACTGAAGAACAATCTGCGTTTATGGAATCAAATTATGGATGTCAGCCAATCTATCCAATATCAATTGTTCTCCACTTTTTTTGAGTTATCTGAACACACATACATACACCAATTTCTGAACATATTCTTTCGTTTTCAGAGTTCGTTTCCGCTAAAAACTAAATTTCTCGAAAATAATTGGCACGAACGCCATGGTTTCTCTCCCAACAGTAAGAGAAAGTAATAAATTTAAATCCTCCATTAATTTACATAACAAAACAACAAATGAATAAAATTATACAAACATTATATGCTTATTAACAATTAATTATTAAGCATATTTACTCATAATCCAATTATTAAAGCATTAATATGATATAGAAATGTTAACAAACAAAACCTTTGTCTGAATAACTTCATTGTTTACCATTCGTATAATTAATATGTGAAACTTGAACTCTCATTAAACTAAAAGTTTTCAAAAGATGATTATATAGAATATTATATTCATTATATTACTTAAACATTACAAAAGGGGAGAACCTAGGAAAAAAATTGATAGCATAGATACCAATTTATCTGGAAAAAGACTGAATAGGGGAAATCTGTTATTTAAAATTTTATTGAATGGAAATAAGTCGTGAATTTTTCATCCCGCAAAACAAGAACACCACCGAGTTAATGTTTTCCATACCAACCCACCACAGCGCCACGGCAGCTATGTTCTACGCATCAGATATACGTATGCGAATGATGCGTTTCAGTAAACTCTGGCAGATAATAAACAACAAGATCCGTTTGGATAAACAATTTGTATAAAAACCAGGGATATTGGAAGCCTTATATCAGTCTTCAAGAACTTTAACAAAGTCTTATTAAACCAGCAGTTATTAAAGATCAACATAACTAGGTTCTAGTTCCCTAGCAAAGAATCAAGAAGCCATCAGCCAGCGTCGTAAGTGATATCGCTCGTCTGTCTCTACTTATAGTATCTCTCATTTCTGAGTAAATCGTGAAAAATATGTTTGTGTGTCAATAGTATTAGCAGTGTGTTTGATCATAAATTTATCCTTAAAGTGCTCATTGAGAAAAGAGTACCCTTGACCGGGAACTATACATGATTTTTGTGGAACTACAGAGGAACTACGAAACAATCCCACTAAGAAAATTATGGGATGTTTTTAATAGTGTAAGAATTAAAAGGTTTCTTCTTAGAGTAATTCAAGGCCTTCATAAGAACAAAGTGGAACGATAAATATAGTTCAATAAACAAAGGACTGTAGCAGGATCGCTGTCTATACCTTCTTCTTTTTGCTAAACATATGTATGCCCTTAATGAAGGAAGACGCTTATGTGGTAAAATGAGCAAGCCTTGTCGAGGACGAGTTTATGCATTCTCTCCAATAAGCTGATGACCAGGTAATAATATCGTCACATGCAGAGGATGTGACCTACATGTTCAGGAAATAAATAGACGGTATTCCATGTGGGGATTAAACGTTAGCAAAACGAATACGGAATATTTAATATTAAATGCGTTTTCCACTCCTTTGGAAATAATTGACTGGGCGCTTCATGCGTCTTCAAGTATCTTGGGTATTGGCTGCAGAAACAAGTGAGGCAGACACTGAGCATTAAGTAAATAATGGTTGAAAGATTCAATAAACGCGACCCTCTGGAGCAAGGAAATAAGAATGAGAATAAAGGAAAAGAATTCCTTTGTGTAATCTTGCAGAGAACAAGACGTTATTAAGAAGAGTTGAAAACAGCTTTGTTTGCCCTAGAAATGAAAGGGAAGTTATGCTGGAAGAGGTGCTCCAGAAATCCCTAAAGTTCGAAATTCGGAAGAAAGTTTATATGTACAAGACCATACTCAACGCTTTAGAAACTAAAAGATTAAAATCGTACGAACGGATATATGAAAGTCGCTGACCCAAGAAAATCCACAACTTTACTCTCCATTATAATAAAAGAGGAAAAAAGCAGAGCTAGGAAGCTCTGGATGGAGGATGTGGAACAGGGGTGGCGGCAAAAGAGTTATGGGATGGGGACTGGGATGATAGAGAACTGAGAGTGTGAGTATTGGATATCGGAGGATATGGCATCTTAGTTTTGTATAAACACGTTAAAATTTTTAAAATCTATATTTGCAGTTCATAAAGTTATGATTCAGTGAATAAATAAATAAATAAATAAAAATCCGGATTTACCGAATCACGAATTATGGTATAAACTAGATATTGCATGAAATATTAAAATAAAAGATTTGGTTAATTTTCAATTTAGAAATTAATATTTAATTAAAAATTATATTTGTGTTAGGTTGACTCATTAAGGGCTTACTAATTACAAGGGAAAAAAATGAAGAAAGTAATTAAGGGAAAGCAAAAAATGAAAAATCATCTTCAGGCTAATTTGATCCTTAGTTAATTATGAAATCTCACAATATCTCTTCAAAACTTTTACTAACAAGAATGGTACTCTCTCGGAATAGTGTACCCATTAAAGGTGCTTACTACTAATTAAGTTCAACGTTAAAGCGATTATTATTTAACAACAGTTCTAACATTAAAGAAAAAAATAAAGATTAAATTTAAGTTTCAAGCACAAAAAAATAGAAAGTCTGAAACGGTAAAAATGCATTCTTTCCAATATTGTGTACTACAGAGAAAGAGCTTAGCTTACAAGCCGCTAGATGGCGTTCATTTTAGGAGTATTTCAGTATATATTAGAATTACATTATAGGTATTATAGGAATTATTATAGGAATTATCAGTATATATTAGAATATATAGTATATATTATATATAAGAATTTCTAACCTATTTGTCATTAGGGAGGGGGCTATATATCAATCTGTTGCAGTTAGTTGGTACATTCCAAAGACACTATTAAGATTTGTTTGTTATAAGAATTGCCACGCGCAACAATTACAAAATAATGGATAATAACAAGTTCGATATCTCACTATCTATATATATATTTTTTTAAATATATATATATATAAATATATTATATGTTATTATATATACATTATATATACATATAATAACATGAGTCTGAAAAAAAAAGTGGATGGCTAATTGGTATTTTATGTTGCATAAATGTTAAATTAAAAGATGATATTTGATAGCATGCCTTTCTTACTTTTTACTGCTGTGATTAGATTGCAGCCCAACAATACTTACTCTTGGGGAAACTGCACGTACTTAAATACTAAAACATTACACTCACTATAACTGCATCTGTAATGTTTTCCAAATGCATTCTTTGTTTTATTGTTAGTGTATTTTTAAAGGGTCCTCATACGTTGGCCTAGTGGCTAGCGCACTTGCCTCTGATGCGATAATTCAGGGTTCGATTCCCGTGAGGGCAAAGTCGGTGTTGATCCAGCATCGTGAGAAAAAGTGGGAAGCTACTGTTGGTAGTGACCTAGACATAATTTGTAATAATTATATTATGTAATGTCTAATCTTAATTTATAATAATTCCATTTTGTCATTATCTCCCTAGTAATGATCTCCCTCCAAAAAAATCTCACTTTAATAACAATAAGAGAAAGTAAAATACCTACAGGAAAGGAACATAGATGGGAATATGTTAGGAAAGGAAAGGAAACATATTTCAATTGCCTAAACAATCAATTGTACAAATGAATTGTGGCTATGCTGGCCATTTCTTGGGATCAACATGATAGGTTTTATAACAAACTGTATTTATCTTTGTTTTATGTAATACGAGTGGATGGTAATAGGTCCAGCTGTTAAAATATTTTTTTAAGTTTTTTGTTGGTAAAATTTCATATATCAAATAAGAAATAATGTACGTAACAAATATAAGCTATGAGAAAAATATGGCCAAGGTTTTGTAAAGGATGCCTGTATTCAATGAAAAGTTTAGTATGTTCCACGCTTATATAATGGAAGCATGACAAATGGCACCACTATTTATTTACTTCCACTTTTATGATTTCTATGCATACTTACTACACTCTCGATCTACATTCATTTCTATGCTTACTCTGTATATATGTATTTATTTATTGATAAATTTATAGAAATATATTTGTACAATGGATTTCTAATTCTTTCTAATTATTTTTAAATAACTTATCAGATATATCCGTTTGTGGGATCCATCATTGTGTGATAATGGTAAACAATTTTAATAAGGTTAAGAAAGAGAACCCATTTTATTGGAAACACACAAAAATATATTCAACAAGTTTTAACATTTTCTGTTTTCTGCGTTTTCCCTTTTTTACTTTCTCTTACACCTAGTAAGAGGAAGTATTGTAATCGTGTCAAATTTTCGATATCGAATTTTCACCGGAAATATCCGTTTTGAGGTCCCCTGAGTCCAAAAAAGTGGTTTTTAGCAAACGGTGTGTGTGTGGGTGTGTGTGTGGGTGTGTGTGTGTGTGTGTATGTGTGTATGTAAACAGCATAGCTCAAAAACGAAAAACCGCAGAAAGTTGAAACTTGATATTCCGATTAGGTATCACCATGGGATCTGACTACGTTATCTGTCAAAATCCCTCAATCGGAAGTACCACTTTACTAGTTGTTTTTTTTACTTTTTCGCGTTTTTCTCAAAAATGGCTCCGACGATTTACTTTAAACTTGTTTCATCAACTACACATACAACGAACTACAACTTTTCTTTGAAACATTTCTCTGTGAAAATTCATTTAAGGGCAGTTATTGGGGAGTGGTGGGGTTAGGTTTTCATCTAAAGTGGTTTTTCAGTTTATTATACAATTCTGTCATCTAAAGAATGTAAATAAAAATTAAATATGTTGAAATACCGAGTTTGGAAAAATCGGATAACCAGAAGTGCGTTTGTTTACTTTACCACATTACTAAATTATTTTTCGCTTTTTCGCAATTTTCTCATAAATAGCTCCGACGATTTTCTTGAAACTTCGTATACAAAGATCTACAACTTTTATTTTAAACATTTCTCTAAAGGCAGGGGTTACGTTTTTCTCTAAATTGCTATCATAGTTGATTAAAGAATTCTATCATCCAAAGAAAATTAATTAGAAATAAATAGATGGTATAACACACACCCAGAATAAATATCCCGGGGGTGTGGGGAACTAGGATTCGTGATTCTGCAAATAAAATACACCCAGTAAATGTCAAAGCACACTTAGTAAAATGTTACATATATTCTGAAAAGACATACAGTAAATGGTTGCTATGACCAATCTGTTCGCTCAGGGAGTGACACAGATTGTCAATCGTCGCTCGTCGAGTAGAGTGGCCTGGCCCTCTTGCCTAGCGCACACTACTTATCGGTGATCGTTGTACGAACAAACGGCCTGGCTCTCCTGCCTAGCGCAGATGTCTTGAAACGGTGATCGCTGGATGAGTAAACGGCCTGGCTCTCTTGCCTAGCGCAGATGCTCTGAGAAGTTAGTTAAGGGCCTGCCTAGCTAGCGCCAAAACTATTAGAAGAGTTTCTAATCGCTGAGTACTTCTCTCCCTCTGATTATTCTGGTCGTGGATGGCCCCTTATATACGATTCTGAGGTGGTAGGGATGGTGTCCAGTAGGCGGGTCTAGCCGGTGAAAGTTCTCCCCTCTGTAGTGGAGTAGGAGAGTCCTAGTGTAGTGGGGGTGTGCCTCCCTAGTGAAAGGTCCACTTGGTGCAAACCTGGTGGCCGGGCGGAGAACTGTTGTTACATCCTCCCCCTTGAGCTCAGGTGTTGCTTGCAATGGCTGAGCTCACATCAATGGCGTGGTCGGCCTCTCTTCCTTAACCTTCGGATTGGCTTCTCCTGGGCGTCTGCGGTGCAGGGCGTCAGGCTTGACACGTGGTATTTGCCCAGTGGTATCGTCGGGTTGTCTTCGGCTGCTACTTCATAGCTGACGGGTCCCTGTGCGTGTAGAATGACGTAGGGTCCGTCCCTTCGTGGAGCGAACTTGGCTGTTCGTCCTTTCGTCTTACTGCTCTGTGTGTGGGTAGTGATCCACACGCGGTCTCCGGGCGCGTACTGGGGTCCGGGACGTGCTCGTTGGTCTGCGTATTTCTTCTGCCGGTCCTGAGCCGTTTCATGGTTGTCTCGGGCTCTATAGTAGGTGTCTGCCATGCGCGAGAGGGCTGGCGTGATTTCGGCGATGAAATTCTCTGAAGAGATGACTTCTCTTAAGTCATGTTGGATCTCTGCGGGGGTCCGTAATTCTCTTCCAAACGTTAAGTATGCAGGCGTCATCTTGGTAGCCTGGCATTCAGCGGTGTTGAGAGCGAATCTGATAGCGGGCAGTCTCCTTGGCCATTCGCTGTGGTCTTCTCCTACGAGGATAGCTAACTGCGTCTTCAGTTCTCGGTTTCGTCTCTCCACGGGGTTCGCTGCCGGGTGGTAGACTGGTGTAAAGGCTTGTGTAATGCCTAAACAGAAGGTGATGTACTGCATCACGTGACTGATGAACTGCGTTCCATTGTCGCTGCTCATCTTCCTTGGTATTCCGTATCGTAAGAAGAACTCGTTTAGTAGTAGTTTTCCGCAGCGCTGTGCCGTAGCTTCTTGTAAGGGAAAAAGCTCTATCCATCGGGATGCTGTGTCCTCGATGACTAATATCCACTTGTACCTTTCGACTGATTCGGGTAAGGGACCGAATAAGTCTACGGCGATGACTTCGAATCGCTGGTTCATTGGTGGGGTCCTGAGTAGTCCTGCGGGCTTCAAGTTGGATGCCTTGTCCCTCTGGCATGTCGTGCAAGCTCGTATATACTCTTCAATGCTGTGTCGCATTCCTGGCCAGTAATAATGCTGAATTATCCTCTGGTAGGTCTTGTGAATACCGTTATGTCCTGCTGTGGGCGCATCGTGGTACTCCTTTAGTATAGTTACTCGTTCGTGTACTGGAACAGCTAGCTGTGCGTTGTCCACCTCCTCGTCGGTGGCGTATCTGTAAAGGCAACCATTCGATATTAGATAACCTCTGGCGGACCATCTAGCTGCTTCACCATCTTGCTCTGGATCGGTGAAGGCGTCTAGTATTTTCTTCAGCTCGGGATCCTTGGCCTGTTCTTCCCGGATCTCCGTAGCGCTTCTCCTCGGCATGTCTATAGTGAGGGTACAGACTGCGTAATTCTCTTCTTCAGGGGGCCTTGATAACGTGTCGGCCACTGCGTTGCTCCTTCCGGGTGTGTATTTGATCTGAAATACGTAGGGTTGTAATTGCAGGGCCCAACGGGCGAGTCGGCCTGTAGGTGATTTCAGGGTCATCAGCCACTGTAGTGGTTGGTGGTCTGTGACTATCAACGTGGGGCTGGCCTCGATATATCCTCTGAACTTGAAGACTGCCCATACTAAGGCGAGTGCTTCTCGTTCGGTCGTCGTGTAGTTTCTCTCAGGCGCTGTAAGCAGGCGGCTGGCGTGCTCCACGGGATGTTCTTCTTCTTTCTCCCCCTGGACTAAGACTGCTCCTCCGATGGCCATAGGGTGTCATCCGCCCATACCCTATGGAAGTCTAGATGGCTATGCCTGGTGAGCGGGTGGTGAGTCCTTTCGGTGGGCTCGCAACGGTGTATTATCCACCTACCCCTGGTGGTGTCCTGTTGTACCGGTGGTGAGGGTCCATAGCCTCCAAGTATGGCCTCTTCGGTAGCTTCCATCTCTACTAGCGCTCTTGTTGGTGTGGGTGGTAGCGGGCTGACCATGGTTGTCCTGAATTGTGGCGTCTGCACAATCGCTTCCTGAGTTGTTCCATAAACTCGTGTGTCTTCTGCTCCTGGAGTCAGCGGCGGTGGGCTGATCCTTTCTGATGTGGGTTGTGGTACCTTCACAACCGTGTTCTGAGTTTCTCTATAAACTCGTGTGTCTCCTTTCCCTGGAGTCAGCGGCAGTGGGCTGAGTAGTGCTGGCTGCGGTGTCATAGTCACAGTGTCCATCTGTATTCTTCCTGATGTGGGTTGTGGTACCTTCACAACCGTGTTCTGGGTTTCCCTAGGAACTTGTGTGTCTCCTTTTACTGGAGTCAGCGGCAGTGGGCTGAGTAGTGCTGGCTGCGGTGTCATAGTCACAGTGTCCATCTGTAACTGTGGTGGTGCTGGCTTGTCCTTTCTGGTGAATGGGTAGAGTGTGGGGTTGTCATGAAACCTCCACCTGTGTTCTCCAAAATCCAATATAAGTCCAGCGTCCTCAATGAAGTCTATTCCGAGCAACTTCTGGGTGTTCCGGGCTCCCGGGAAGAATGTGAAACTGGTCGGGATTGTCCTTCCCTTCAGTTTGACTGGCAGTTTCGTCTGTGCAACCTGCTGCGTTGTTTCTTCTCCGTCTGCTAGCGTCACTGTAGCAGTTGTTAGGGTGAGGGGATGTCCTCGTTCTTCTAGCAGGGTCTGCAGCTGGTGGCTGCCTATACTGGTCTTGGCTCCTGTGTCTACAAAGCCAGTGACCTCTAGGTTCCACACGGCAAAGCTGAGTGCTGGCCTCTGCCGGGTGCGGGTCTGTATGTGGGCAGCACAGAAAGAGCCTGTTCTTTCTTGCTGCGTCTTCGTTTGGTTGCAGTCCGGGCAGTTCCTCCTGTATACTCCCAGTCTGTTGCAACCAAAACAACTGTAGGCCGCCTGTGCTGTAGGCTGCTGTTTGTGCGGGTGGGCTGCCTTTGCCTTCCTGCAGTCCTTCTGATAGTGGCCTCTGATGCCACAGTAGTCACACGGTAGTGCCACCTGTCCTCTCGTTTGGCTTCTTTGCTGCTGGTGCTGGGTCCTCATACTGCTCGATACGTCTGGCCTCTTGCACGGGTGCCCAGAAGGTATCGACAGTTTCCCTCCTGATGCGGGTCCTTAACCTGGGATGGAGTACCGCATAGGTCATGTCCAGCTGAACATGGATGTCCAGAGCCGGGGTGATTTGAGCAAGTATTGCTCGCTTGCTGCAGACAAACTGGTCCGTGCTGGTCTTGTTGTCCTGCGGCGTGTTGAAAAACTCTCGGTACAGCTGATCGTTGGACTTCCTAGGTCCAAAAGTTCGCCTCAGCTGCTGTATGGCGTCAGGCCATGTTGTGGTGGTTTCCTTCTCTCCGAGCCACCAAGTTCCTGCAACGTCTGTGAGTAGCATGGGCAGTGCGGCTAATGCGTGTTTGTCACTCACTCGGGCTGCTTCCTTGTACGTCTCTGCTGCGGAGATGAAGACATCCAGGTCCTCTCCTGGTTTTCCTCCGTAGCGTGCGGTACACCCAATCATTAGGCCAGACTGCTGGGTCTGCCTGTCTTGATTGATGCCTCGTATCAGCTGCTGCAACATCTCTGGGGTGAGCTGCATGCTTATGTCTCCTAATTCGGGGCTGGGCTGTCGCTCCGGCGATGGTCGTTCTAGAGCTCGTGCTGCACGTTTGGGCGCCATTTCTTTTATAACACACTCCCAGAATAAATATCCCGGGGGTGTGGGGAACTAGGATTCGTGATTCTGCAAATAAAATACACCCAGTAAATGTCAAAGCACACTTAGTAAAATGTTACATATATTCTGAAAAGCATATACAGTAAATGGTTGCTATGACCAATCTGTTCGCTCAGGGAGTGACACAGATTGTCAATCGTCGCTCGTCGAGTAGAGTGGCCTGGCCCTCTTGCCTAGCGCACACTACTTATCGGTGATCGTTGTACGAACAAACGGCCTGGCTCTCCTGCCTAGCGCAGATGTCTTGAAACGGTGATCGCTGGATGAGTAAACGGCCTGGCTCTCTTGCCTAGCGCAGATGCTCTGAGAAGTTAGTTAAGGGCCTGCCTAGCTAGCGCCAAAACTATTAGAAGAGTTTCTAATCGCTGAGTACTTCTCTCCCTCTGATTATTCTGGTCGTGGATGGCCCCTTATATACGATTCTGAGGTGGTAGTGATGGTGTCCAGTAGGCGGGTCTAGCCGGTGAAAGTTCTCCCCTCTGTAGTGGAGTAGGAGAGTCCTAGTGTAGTGGGGGTGTGCCTCCCTAGTGAAAGGTCCACTTGGTGCAAACCTGGTGGCCGGGCGGAGAACTGTTGTTACAATGGCCAAAATTCTGAGTTTCAAGGGAATTAGTAAACCGGAAGTGCGCTTTTTCTGAACAATTTTTTCAGTTTTCCAAGAATTTCATTACACAAACTATAAAATTTGTCAATTATAATTTTGAGAACTGGAGTAAGAGAAAGTTGTTTGAGTGTTTCACGCTAGATTTTTATAGATAAAATTTTTTCTCTTGGATGAAGCAAGTTGAATAATGTAGATACCATGCATGGGGGTGACGTAAGAATCATGTAGCCGAGGGTATATCAATGACGCGAATGACGTCAGAGAAGACGTAGCAATTTTGCAATGTCCCCCCCCCCCGCTGATTGGAGAAATGTTTCCAACAGACTATATTATTTCCACTTACTGCTGTAAAAGAAACTATTGCAATCGTATCAAGTTTCCGATACCTATCGAGTTATTACCGAAAATACACGTTTTCAGATACCCCCAAATCAGAAAATGTGTTTTTAGAAAGTGTTGTGCATGTGCATGTGCATGTGCATGTGCGTGTTTTGTGGTCAGCAAAACACAAAAACAGAAAGTCGAAAAAAGTTCAAACTTGATAATTCGTTTGAGTTCTCGCAGGGGTCATGGCAATAAGGTTTTGGACAAAATCAGTCAACCAGGAGGGCCACTTTACTGAATGGTTTTTTTGTGTGATTTTTTTCGAAATAAGCTTCAATGATCCAAACATTTTTTCGGGGGGAGGGAGTGGTGGCAAGATTATGCTTTCTTCTACAGGGCTAGTTTAGTTTGGTATATGATTCTATACTCTGTACAATATTAATTTGAATAAATGTGATGTATAAATTCTGAATTTGAAGTAAATCGGTTGACCCGGAAGTGTGACTCTACTTTTGTTTAGTACTCTGACTTTCTTCATGAAGTTACCAAGAGGTTTCGCTAAACTTAGTGTACTAACTTTACTACAGCGACCTATCGCTGTTGATTGAAACTTTTTTCATAGAAAATTCATTTAAGGATGTTTGAGGGAGTGACGGGCTTGTGCTTTTCTCAAACAAGTTGTTTTCATTAAGTTTACATTTCTTCATGGATATCAGATCGAAGACAATTCATTGAACATTATAAGTTTGAAAAAATTGTTCAACAACTTCATAAATTGCGGTAAGAGAAAATCGTGCCAAAGTTACAGACCAGATTTTTTTTTTAATAAACATCAGAAATTGATTTTGGAAAGGACCTGAGGAAGCTGAAACGTTATCGTCTCAATCTATGGTTTTATCCGTCATAGCATGCGTCATTGTGTTGGTTTTGACAGGTTTCGGATTCATTTCATCCATCGTCAGAATAAGGTTTACGATCAATTTATTCGTGTAAAGAGATGACTGCAACTATATGTTTATTTCACAAACGACATTGGGTTAACCTTTCCCCTAAAATGCCATTTCAGAGCAATGCATAAATTCTATCACTTCAGGAAAGTTATGTTATCATATGCTTCAATTCCGAGTTTGAAGAAATAAAATTGGTTAACCGGAAGTGCGACTTTACAGAATAAGTTTCTGAGTTTTACGGGATGCATTTTCTTTGAACTTGTAATGATACAAAAATGGTAATAAATTAACTTTTAAAAAGTGTAATTTAAAAACTTCATCATCAAATTTTGAAATTGAGTTTCCATAAAAAAAAAAAAAAGGTTTTTAAAAAAGGCGTTGGAGATTTTGCATGAGCAGCCTTATTGGAGCGCTGTATATCAAAACCAACAGAACTTGTGCAAATTTAAATTTAAACTAACTGGCAGACCAACAATACCATTCAAATATAATAGTTTTTTTTCAGACAAATGTTATACGTTTTTTTTTATTCCACGTTAAAAGAAAATCGTGAATACCGTTTTCACGAAAGTTTCGAGTGAATATAAGAGTGTATAAACAGATTTTGCTTTTCTGCAGGTCTGTGTTGTATTATTTGATCAAAACATCCTGATGGTGGGCGACCACAAAATGAAGCATGCTCTCATGGAAAATATCTCTGATGCTTCCCAGCTCTGTGGATCCATACTCAACAGCTTACCCGTTTTTTTTTTTTTTGTTTATAAAAAAGTCGCAAGCTGCCCAAGCTTGGTATTCCGTTTAGGTACTGTCACCCATCAACCGGAAGTGCGGCTTTACTGAATATTTCTTTTTTTTAAATCAGTTTTTCATAATTTTTTCTTAAACGGCTGCAACGATTTTCTATCAAGTTCATGTAATGTTTACTTACAAAAATATCTATCACTTTTGCTTGAAACATTTACCGGGCAAATTGACTTTTTATGGGGTTTTGGGGGAAGAGTTAAATGTTAAACATTTCTCTGAAGTGCTACGTATGTAACGATGGTTCTACCATCTATATTATAAATAAATATACATTAGAAACATTGCTAGAATTTAATGTTTGAAATCGGTTAAACGGAAGTGCGACTTTAAACGGAAGTGCGATAGGTGGGTATGAATTTTTTGGAATTTTCTCGATAACAACTATAGCGATTTCATCAGAGACATTTTCCGTGATAGACTGCTTCTTTTTGGGTCATCGATCCGTTTCGAGCGTTCGCCCATCTTCAAAATGTTTTTGTTAAACAGTGTAATAGCATAGACTTGCACAGAGCAAATACAGTGGATACATATAATGAGGTTGATGAGGAGAGAAATAATTAGACGCTATCTGAAGACACTATTATAATATAACTATAAGTTTACACTGACTACACTGGACTGTAATGATTTAATAGAATAAAGGAGTAGAGTAGATTTATGACACGATGCGATGTATGATGAAACTGATAGATTGATTGATTGATTCTAGATCTCTCGCTGACTTATATACATGACTTATATACTCTAGCCTGCTTAAGTGAGAGAGTACGAGAGAGAGTCTGCTTTCTCTCGGCCGGGCTTGGCTCTCTCTCTCACTCTCTCTCTCTCTCTCTCTTGCCGTTACATACACGATGATATTTGCTCTGTTGTTATTACACTCTGTTGTTATTAACTATGTTATTACACTGTTTAGCAAAAACATCCTGATGATGAGCGAACGCTCGAAACCGATCGATGACCAAAAAAAGAAGCAGGCTATCACGGAAAATGTCTCTGATGCTTTCCAGCTCTGCGGAACCAACCACCGCAAAACTATAACGATTTCCTTTAAACTGGGACTGCTAACTACATAGATCCTATTGTTTTCATTTATAACATTTTTTCTGAAAAAAAAAAAATTGATTATATGTTGTTGGGAGAAATTTTTGGCGTTAAATTTCAATTTTTTTATTATATTGGCTTGGTGTAATACTATTGGCCCCTCTATTCTGGATTATAATGTAATCCCTTCTACTATCTGTCTTGGTAAGTACTTATCTCCCAACTACCCTTATATTTGTGTTAGGACGGATGAGTAAAAATTGAAATTTAAGTAAATTCTTTTTATATACATTGTATATAAAAAGCAGTAACAGAAAGTCGTGGAGTGCTCCACATCAGATTTTTTTTTTTTTACAAGTATTGTAATCGTATCAAATTTTTATTTCGAGTTTTCACCGGAAATATCCGTTTTGAGGTCCTCTGAGTTCAAAAAAGTGGTTTTTAGCAAATGGTCTGTGTGTGTATATGTGAATAGTATAGCCCAAAAACGAAAAACTGTAGAAAGTTGAAACTTTCTGGGATCTGACAGTATTTTATCTGTCAAAATTTCTCAACCGGAAGTACCACTAGTTAGTTTTTTTTACTTTTTTGCAATTTTCTCAAAAATTGCTCCGACGATTTTCTTCAAACTTGTTATATCAACTACACATAAATGGAGCTACAACTTTTATTTGAAACATTTCTTAGGGAAAATTCATTTAAGGGCGCTTTTGAGGGGGTGGGGTGGGGTTAGGTTTTCATCTAAAGTGCTATTTCAGTTTTTTACACAATTCTGTCATTTAAATAATGTTAATTAGAATTAAATATGTTGTTGAAATTCCGAATTTGAAAAAAATCGGATGACCGGAAGTGCGTTTACTTTACCACTTTGCAAAATAAGTTTTGTACTTTTTCGCCATTTTCTCAAAAATGGCTCCGACGATTTACTTCAAAGCTTATATTTACTACATGTACAAAGATCTACAACTTTAATTTAAATTATTTCTCTGGGGAAATTCATTTAAGGGAACTAAGGGAAGGGTAGGGTTATGTTTTTCTCTAAAGTGCTATCATAGTTGATTATACAATTCTATCATTCTAACAAACTTAAATAGAAATGAATAGATTGCCAAAATTTCGAGTTTCAAGAAAATCAGTAAACTGGAAGTGCGCTTTTACTGAACAGTCTTTTCAGTTTTCGACAAATTTCATCAAATTTGGTACTCAAAGTATAAAATTTGTAAATTATAATTTTGAGAACTGGAGTAAGAGAAAGTTGTGTGTGGGTTTCACACCAGATTTTTGTTTAAACAATAATGCGCCTTTCATGTAGTGGATTCACTGTTAGCTTGAACTTCCATTAGTTACTTCTAAAACATGTATAACAATAAATATCTGACTAGTTTCATATTATTTATCAAATATCTACACATTCTTCATACAATAAGCTGGGTTTGGGGTACAGTAATTTAATTATAACTTGTATATCGTGAGGCATTGATTAAAACTGTTCAACGTTATTATGTTTGAAACAATGTGAATTTCATATTTTATAAATGAAAAGCTCATATATTAACCCGCTAAAATTATATTAAACTAAATATAATAGTCGGTATTAATGACATAATATAGATGTATACACGTATACAGTAAATACTCTATTAAAGACCAGGTTAGTAATACGCAGTTTATTGAAAATAATTATATTAACCAGTATAACACACTCCCAGAATAAATATCCCGGGGGTGTGGGGAACTAGGATTCGTGATTCTGCAAATAAAATACACCCAGTAAATGTCAAAGCACACTTAGTAAAATGTTACATATATTCTGAAAAGCATATACAGTAAATGGTTGCTATGACCAATCTGTTCGCTCAGGGAGTGACACAGATTGTCAATCGTCGCTCGTCGAGTAGAGTGGCCTGGCCCTCTTGCCTAGCGCACACTACTTATCGGTGATCGTTGTACGAACAAACGGCCTGGCTCTCCTGCCTAGCGCAGATGTCTTGAAACGGAGATCGCTGGATGAGTAAACGGCCTGGCTCTCTTGCCTAGCGCAGATGCTCTGAGAAGTTAGTTAAGGGCCTGCCTAGCTAGCGCCAAAACTATTAGAAGAGTTTCTAATCGCTGAGTACTTCTCTCTCTGATTATTCTGGTCGTGGATGGCCCCTTATATACGATTCTGAGGTGGTAGGGATGGTGTCCAGTAGGCGGGTCTAGCCGGTGAAAGTTCTCCCCTCTGTAGTGGAGTAGGAGAGTCCTAGTGTAGTGGGGGTGTGCTCCCTAGTGAAAGGTCCACTTGGTGCAAACCTGGTGGCCGGGCGGAGAACTGTTGTTACATCCTCCCCCTTGAGCTCAGGTGTTGCTTGCAATGGCTGAGCTCACATCAATGGCGTGGTCGGCCTCTCTTCCTTAACCTTCGGATTGGCTTCTCCTGGGCGGCTGCGGTGCAGGGCGTCAGGCTTGACACGTGGTATTTGCCCAGTGGTATCGTCGGGTTGTCTTCGGCTGCTACTTCATAGCTGACGGGTCCCTGTGCGTGTAGAATGACATAGGGTCCGTCCCTTCGTGGAGCGAACTTGGCTGTTCGTCCTTTCGTCTTACTGCTCTGTGTGTGGGTAGTGATCCACACGCGGTCTCCGGGCGCGTACTGGGGTCCGGGACGTGCTCGTTGGTCTGCGTATTTCTTCTGCCGGTCCTGAGCCGTTTCATGGTTGTCTCGGGTTCTATAGTAGGTGTCTGCCATGCGCGAGAGGGCTGGCGTGATTTCGGCGATGAAATTCTCTGAAGAGATGACTTCTATTAAGTCATGTTGGATCTCTGCGGGGGTCCGTAATTCTCTTCCAAACGTTGAGTATGCAGGCGTCATCTTGGTAGCCTGGCATTCAGCGGTGTTGAGAGCGAATCTGATAGCGGGCAGTCTCCTTGGCCAATCGCTGTGGTCTTCTCCTACGAGGATAGCTAACTGCGTCTTCAGTTCTCGGTTTCGTCTCTCCACGGGGTTCGCTGCCGGGTGGTAGACTGGTGTAAAGGCTTGTGTAATGCCTAAACAGAAGGTGATGTACTGCATCACGTGACGGATGAACTGCGTTCCATTGTCGCTGATCATCTTCCTTGGTATTCCGTATCGTAAGAAGAACTCGTTTAGTAGTAGTTCTCCGCAGCGCTGTGCCGTAGCTTCTTGTAAGGGAAAAAGCTCTATCCATCGGGATGCCGTGTCCTCGATGACTAATATTCACTTGTACCTTTCGACTGATTCGGGTAAGGGACCGAATAAATCTACGGCGATGACTTCGAATCGCTGGTTCATTGGTGGGGTCCTGAGTAGTCCTGCGGGCTTCAAGTTGGATGCCTTGTACCTCTGGCATGTCGTGCAAGCTCGTATATACTCTTCAATGCTGTGTCGCATTCCTGGCCAGTAATAATGCTGAATTATCCTCTGGTAGGTCTTGTGAATACCGCTATGTCCTGCTGTGGGCGCATCGTGTTACTCCTTTAGTATAGCTACTCGTTCGTGTACTGGAACAGCTAGCTGTGCGTTGTCCACCTCCTCGTCGGTGGCGTATCTGTAAAGGCAACCATTCGATATTAGATAACCTCTGGCGGACCATCTAGCTGCTTCACCATCTTGCTCTGGATCGGTGAAGGCGTCTAGTATTTTTCTTCAGCTCGGGATCCTTGGACTGTTCTTCCCGGATCTCCGTAGCGCTTCTCCTCGGCATGTCTATAGTGAGGGTACAGACTGCGTAATTCTCTCCTTCAGGGGGCCTTGATAACGTGTCGGCCACTGCGTTGCTCCTTCCGGGTGTGTATTTGATCTGAAATACGTAGGGTTGTAATTGCAGGGCCCAACGGGCGAGTCGGCCTGTAGGTGATTTCAGGGTCATCGGCCACTGTAGTGGTTGGTGGTCTGTGACTATCAACGTGGGGCTGGCCTCGATATATCCTCTGAACTTGAAGACTGCCCATACTAAGGCGAGTGCTTCTCGTTCGGTCGTCGTGTAGTTTCTCTCAGGCGCTGTAAGCAGGCGGCTGGCGTACTCCACGGGATGTTCTTCTTCTTTCTCCCCCTGGACTAAGACTGCTCCAATAGCATAAGCACTAGCGTCGGTTTTGATAGTGAAGGGGCGAGTCTCATCGGCAGGCTGGAGGGTGGGTGCTGACGTCAGTAGTTTCTTTAGCTGGTCAAATCCATCTGCTTGGTCGGTGGTCCATGTCCATGTGGCGGCTTTCCTGGTGAGCAAGGTCATCGGTCGAGCGATCTTGGCAAAGTCTGGGATGAATCGTCGGTACCACGAGCAGGTCTGAAGGAAACTCTTAAGTTCCTTTACGTTCCTCGGTGCGGGTCTCTTGAGTATAGCTTCGATCTTCTCTGGATCGGGGGTGAATCCTCTAGGCGTGATCACGTGGCCTAGGTACTTGATTCGTTCGCAGCAGAAGTGGCATTTGGGCCGGTTGGCCTTCAGCTTGTACTTCTCTAGATGCTGAAATACCTCTTGTAGGTCTGATAGATGCTCCTCGTAGCCTGGTGAGAGCACTATTAGATCGTCTAGGTAGACTAGCAGTGTGATGTGGCTGAGTCCAGTTCGAAACTTGTCCATAAGTCTCTGAAAGGTGGCTGGTGCGTTGCGTAAGCCGAATGGCATTCTGTAAAACCGGTAGGTTCCAAAAGGTGTGATGAAACAGGTTTTATCTCGATCCTCTAGTTTCACCTTGATCTGCCAGTACCCTGCTCTGAGGTCTAGCGTGCTCATATACTGCGTCCCTTTAGCAGTGTGCAAGATGTCATCTATCCGTGGCAGTGGATAATGATCTGCTTTAGTGCCTGCATTCAACTTCCTGTAGTCAATGCATAGCCTGTACGTGTTGTCCTTCTTGGGCACCATGACGACAGGTGAGGTCCATTCACTGTCGCAGGGCTCGATGATCCGTCCGTCCAGCATCTGGGAAATCTCCTGTTCCAAGATGTGACGTCTGCTAGGTGATAGCCGGTATGGCGGTGCTGCTATAGGTGATGCCTCTCCGGTGTCTATCCTGTGTTCTGCGTGTGGCGGAGGCTCTGTAGGAATTCCAAACACGTCCTCGTGAGCAGCAAGTATCTCATTAGCCTGCTCCTGTTGTGCTCGGGTGAGCCGGGTGCCTTCGTCTTTTCTAAGCTCCACGTCTATGGTGAAAAGCTGTGATGGCCATAGGGTGTCATCCGCCCATACCCTATGGAAGTCTAGATGGCTATGCCTGGTGGGCGTGTGGTGAGTCCTTTCGGTGGGCTCGCAACGGTGTATTATCCACCTACCCCTGGTGGTGTCCTGTTGTACCGGTGGTGAGGGTCCATAGCCTCCAAGTATGGCCTCTTCGGTAGCTTCCATCTCTACTAGCGCTCTTGTTGGTGTGGGTGGTAGCGGGCTGACCATGGTTGTCCTGAATTGTGGCGTCTGCACAATCGCTTCCTGAGTTGTTCCATAAACTCGTGTGTCTTCTGCTCCTGGAGTCAGCGGCGGTGGGCTGATCCTTTCTGATGTGGGTTGTGGTACCTTCACAACCGTGTTCTGAGTTTCTCTATAAACTCGTGTGTCTCCTTTCACTGGAGTCAGCGCAGTGGGCTGAGTAGTGCTGGCTGCGGTGTCATAGTCACAGTGTCCATCTGTATTCTTCCTGATGTGGGTTGTGGTACCTTCACAACCGTGTTCTGGGTTTCCCTAGGAACTTGTGTGTCTCCTTTTACTGGAGTCAGCGGCAGTGGGCTGAGTAGTGCTGGCTGCGGTGTCATAGTCACAGTGTCCATCTGTAACTGGGGTGGTGCTGGCTTGTCCTTTCTGGTGAATGGGTAGAGTGTGGGGTTGTCATGAACCTCCACCTGTGTTCTCCAAAATCCAATATAGGTCCAGCGTCCTCAATGAAGTCTATTCCGAGCAACGTCTGGGTGTTCCGGGTTCCCGGGAAGAATGTGAAACTGGTCGGGATTGTCCTTCCCTTCAGTTTGACTGGCAGTTGCGTCTGTGCAACCTGCTGCGTTGTTTCTTCTCCGTCTGCTAGCGTCACTGTAGCAGTTGTTAGGGTGAGGGGATGTCCTCGTTCTTCTTGCAGGGTCTGCAGCTGGTGGCTGCCTATACTGGTCTTGGCTCCTGTGTCTACAAGGCCAGTGCCCTCTAGGTTCCACACGGCAAAGCTGAGTGCTGGCCTCTGCCGGGTGCGGATCTGTATGTGGGCAGCACAGAAAGAGCCTGTTCTTTCTTGCTGCGTCTTCGTTTGGTTGCAGTCCGGGCAGTTCCTCCTGTATACTCCCGGTCTGTTGCAACCAAAACAACTGTAGGCCGCCTGTGCTGTAGGCTGCTGCTTGTGCGGGTGGGCTGCCTTTGCCTTCCTGCAGACCTTCTGATAGTGGCCTCTGATGCCACAGCAGTCACACCTGGTAGTGCCACCTGTCCTCTCGTTTGGCTTCTTTGCTGCTGGTGCTGGGTCCTCATACTGCTCGATACGTCTGGCTCTTGCACGAGTGCCCAGAAGGTATCGACAGTTTCCCTCCTGATGCGGGTTCTTAACCTGGGATGGAGTACCGCATAGGTCATGTCCAGCTGAACATGGATGTCCAGAGCCGGGGTGATTTGAGCAAGTATTGCTCGCTTGCTGCAGACAAACTGGTCCGTGCTGGTCTTGTTGTCCTGCGGCGTGTTGAAAAACTCTCGGTACAGCTGATCGTTGGACTTCCTAGGTCCAAAAGTTCGCCTCAGCTGCTGTATGGCGTCAGGCCATGTTGTGGTGGTTTCCTTCTCTCCGAGCCACCAAGTTCCTGCAACGTCTGTGAGTAGCATGGGCAGTGCGGCTAATGCGTGGTTGTCACTCACTCGGGCTGCTTCCTTGTACGTCCCTGCTGCGGAGATGAAGACATCCAGGTCCTCTCCTGGTTTTCCTCCGTAGCGTGCGGTACACCCAATCATTAGGCCAGACTGCTGGGTCTGCCTGTCTTGATTGATGCCTCGTATCAGCTGCTGCAACATCTCTGGGGTGAGCTGCATGCTTATGTCTCCTAATTCGGGGCTGGGCTGTCGCTCCGTCGATGGTCGTTCTAGAGCTCGTGCTGCACGTTTGGGCGCCATTTCTTTTATAACACACTCCCAGAAATAAATATCCCGGGGGTGTGGGGAATTAGGATTCGTGATTCTGCAAATAAAATACACCCAGTAAATGTCAAAGCACACTTAGTAAAATGTTACATATATTCTGAAAAGCATATACAGTAAATGGTTGCTATGACCAATCTGTTCGCTCAGGGAGTGACACAGATTTTCAATCGTCGCTCGTCGAGTAGAGTGGCCTGGCCCTCTTGCCTAGCGCACACTACTTATCGGTGATCGTTGTACGAACAAACGGCCTGGCTCTCCTGCCTAGCGCAGATGTCTTGAAACGGTGATCGCTGGATGAGTAAGCGGCCTGGCTCTCTTGCCTAGCGCAGATGCTCTGAGAAG
The DNA here is from genome assembly GCA_011037195.1 of Triatoma infestans. Lineage (NCBI taxonomy): Eukaryota > Metazoa > Arthropoda > Insecta > Hemiptera > Reduviidae > Triatoma > Triatoma infestans. The sequence continues at coordinate 100,806 of JAAEAF010013643.1, forward strand.
TTAGTTAAGGGCCTGCCTAGCTAGCGCCAAAACTATTAGAAGAGTTTCTAATCGCCGAGTACTTCTCTCTCCCTGATTATTCTGGTCGTGGATGGCCCCTTATATACGATTCTGAGGTGGTAGGGATGGTGTCCAGTAGGCGGGTCTAGCCGGTGAAAGTTCTCCCCTCTGTAGTGGAGTAGGAGAGTCCTAGTGTAGTGGGGGTGTGCCTCCCTAGTGAACGGTCCACTTGGTGCAAACCTGGTGGCCGGGCGGAGAACTGTTGTTACAGCGGACCATTAAATGAATTGCTATAGATTATACATATATACCTGAATGGACACTAGGAACGCTCTCCATCTTAACATTATTTAGGGAGAGTATAAATTTAATAAACTATAAAAAAAGTGGTGCCGAAAACCTGTCTATATATGTATATTTTTTTTTTTTTTAAATAATTGAAGTAAAAGCGTAGTTGCAAAGTTTATAGTTAAAAAAAAGTCGATAAAGTCGTTTATCGAGAAAACTGAAATAATAAAAATAGCAAGAAGTAAAATCGTACTTTCAAAAACAACGTGAGGAATGAAAAATGCAATTACACAAATAAATAGCATAAGCTTTTTGTAATCTTACACCACTACACAAGGAAATGATTATTTTTTTTTTATATCGCTATATAAAGAAATCAATTTATATAATTTAATTTAAAGCAAACGCATCTTGACTATAATGCAGCTCTTACAGAACAATTGATTCTTGTGTTTAATTGATTAAGCCTCTAAAATCAATACCTCAAGAAAATTACATAGTTTTATTATAAAAATAACTCTTTAATTTGTTTATAGAATTTGTGTTCAAATGTTTAAAGCTTTGTTTTAAGTAGCAGTTTGTTTAGATATTAAAGTGAAATATAAATCAATACAGTTTTTATTTATATTTTTATTTTATTTTCAGGATGGATATAATGAAGGAAAATCACAAGAACATCATCTGGAGAATGTTTGCACCGAACAAATTTCTAATTCTAATATTCAGCATTCAATTGATTGTTGTACATGCAGACGGCCAATCAAATAATGATGTAACAAAATTAATCAACTATGCTAAAATAATATTAAGTGGTTTGACAGACCATATTACATATGTTCATGGTAAATTCATACATTTAAATCAATTACCAGTTACTGAAATGGATGAACTTATCAAAAATCATGAACTAAATCATGAGGAATTCAAACAGTATGAAAATAAGTTGCATTTATTACAAAATAATCTAACGGAATTAACTTCATTGCCATTAGATAAAGAAGAAGAAATGCGAGCTTCAAAGACAAAATCAATAGCATTACAGAAGGAATTTGATCATTTAAATAAAGAATTAAATAAATTTAAGATTTGTAGGAATTTACCCCTATTTTACAATTTCAAGACAATTGATGAAATATTGGAAAAATATGACAATTTAGCGTTAGAAAAGATAAAAATAGATAAGAAAATAGAAGATAAAGAACAAACTCAATTGGTAGATGATTGTGTAAATGCTCTTGCATTAAAACACTTTGATACAGCTGCGGAAAAATTCAATTTAGTAAAAGATGATAACAAAATTAGTGATATTGTGAATCGAACGTATTTATTAGAAGATGGTGCATACTATCTTGTAGAATTAGGAGATAATGTTAACAACATAAAAAGGACATATCTTCTTTATGAAGCTTTGTTTAAACAGTTACATAATGACAAAGAGCGAAGTGAATACGCAATTTTGCATTTTTTTAAATACTTTGCATTGTTGAAAAGTCTAAAGAGGGACATTTTAGATCAACCAATAATTGATTCTGATCTTAAAGCAAAAGCTTCACAATTAATAAAAGCAATAAGGGGTGATAAAGTAAAACTGGGCAGCAAATTATTAACCGATATTGTAGTTAGTAATAGCACTGGAAAAGAGCAAGGTTTATACTTTTTACAAAGACCTCTTACATTTGATTATGAGGTTGTAGGCGAAATATGTTATCAAACTATAGTCGACAATCACAAACAATATTTAAATGATTTGAGACATACATTAAATGCATTATTGAGTCATCTTTTTAAAACATATGAAGGAAATGCTTTGCATTTCGGTCAATTAATTAAATATTTAGAAACAAAACTCAATGGTTCAGAATATGAAAGCTCTTTACAATTAGATTTTGCTGGTGTGAAAGAAAAATTACCAAAAATTGTAAGAAATATATTATATTCGGAAAAATTATGCATAAAACTGGATGGGTCTGATAATTATTTGAAACAAGCGGGAGACTTTTATACATACTTAAAGGAATCTTATAAAGTTGGCACTGGCAGCGGGCGTTATGGACTAGAAGAGAAATGGCAATTAATACATGAGCATGGCAACGAATATATTATTAAAAATCTTTTACATAATTATGCTTTGGACGTTGTCACCACCCTACATACACCTGGGGAAAAGATCAATGATCATAAAGTAATTACAACAAATCATAAACAACAGAGTAATATTTGGAAAATAGAGGTTAACGGTGATTATGCATATATAAGAAATACAGCAAATAATGAATATTTATATATTTCACTTGAATTTACTAACCTTGACGCTGCCACGAGTAATATTATTGGAGCATTCAGTAAAACATATCAGTGGAATATTTTAGATTGTACTAATGTTTCTTTAAGTGAAGGACTACCTTAGAAATTAATTAGAGATCTTATAGTCATCGGTCAGTGTCTATGTCGATTAGCAAATTATTTCTTAATATTCAGAATAATTTTATGATTTGTTATTAACAAGTAAAGAAGAATCATGTCAATAAGTTGCATGTAATATTATTGTTTATTAAATTGAATGAAAAAAAATTGTGCTCCTTTAAATTATTTAAACTAATCGATAATTAAGATTTTAGAAACTAAATAAACATAAATTTAAACACTTAACGAATAAAAAACATTTGACATCTTAAATTGCTGGAGCACTAACTATATGCAAACTTTTTACAATTTTCACAGGCTTCATCATTTTGATGATCTTTCCAAAAATATTTCTCGGTGAAAATTATTAATAATAATCATTCACAAGACTTGTTACTGTATTACTCATTGCTTTCATATTTTATAAATTTCCCTCAGAATTGGAATGCTTACTATGTTAACTTTTATTCATTTAATACAGTTGTTGAAACAATACTGTAGGGGTAGTGAACCCCCACCACTCATCCACACTAGCGAGTGAACCCCCACCACGCATCAGAGAGAAAGAGCCCCTCTCGAGAGAGAGGAGAGGGGATATATATACGAGAGACAGAGTCAAAAAGAGATATTCTGTTCACAGTCTCACACTTGAATTGTACACATCGTTTAGCCACGTCAGTCAGTCTGTTCAGTTCTTGTAGTGTAAAGTATACAGTCCTTGGCAGTCAGTCATATACATATATATCAAATCATATATCTTATACCGATATTGAGGTGTTATTTATCTATCAACATCTACAACCAACATCTCCTCCTACAACTATTACAATACGGTCTGTATCTGACATAGCGGATTGACGAGTTTAGTTCATTTAAATGATAAAAAGGCTAAACACCACAACTCACCCCCAACACGATAAAAATCGCATTTTCCTCGTAAAAAATTTGCATTAAAATTGATAGGCATATAAACGGTAGTTAGTGCACAAAATGTTCCAAAAATTGTAAACAATTAAACAAAAAAGAAACATTCAGAAAATTAGCATTTTCCACTGTTTTCCATTCTAATGATACGTAAACAGGACGTTGAGCTTGAACACTCTGTAACATTTCGGTATCGTGGTTATTTAATTTAGTTTCCGTATAACTTGTTACAATCTATAATTGTCTTTCTGTTAAATTATTACTTTCCAAATATGATTTTCAAATTATGCCTACGAGTATAATATTTCTTCTATTTTTTTTCTAGTAACCAAATTAGTTTTAGTTAAAATTGGATCTTAGGCGATATATTATTACAATTGTTTTGAAGCAAATAGAAATGAAGTGTAATCTTTGTCGAAACAAAAATATCACCCGAAGAGCATATTATGCTAATTATGAGAAAAAAGACGAATTGTCATATTAGTCTCTCCTTTCCCTCTGGAGAGTCCGCATTCTAGTTCCACAGAGCCGGTAAAAACGTAGCTGTGCATCGTTGGCTGCATTGCATTGCCGCAACGCTTAGAAGAACATTTTCGAATTTATTTCAGAACGGTTACCAGGAATACCGTCCCTAGTACAATTGTCCAACAATAAAGCTTGGTATCCTCATATACATAAAGATACTAAACATTTTATCAAACCATGTAATGGCTTATCCATTAGCGTAACCTAAAGTATTCGAAACAACGAATTAAGCAAAGAAATTAACTAAAATTACACAACCAAATTGGGAAACCAATAAAAAACTTGGGCTAAATTGTCATATTAGAATTTCCTTCTTCTTTGGGGAGACCGCATTGAAGTTTCAACATTGCTGAGAACTGGTGGGTAATAGGAATATCATCGACGTTAATTGTCCAATAACAAGCTTAATCTCCACTTATGTATAAAGTTATTGAATATAATATAAAATCATGTTTCGGGAAACTTTAAATTTGGAAGTCCATTTCGGCAGAATAATTATCAAAGCCAATTAAATGTTGAAAATGTGGGTGGGTCCAGAATGCTGGTTAACAAATGATAATTTATCCGACCTAGCGTGCATATTAATTTTGTTCCTGACCGGTTTCGGATTTTCATCCTTTATTAAAGCAAATTCACAAAGTTCATGTAGAGAGTTCACTTCAACTTAATGTTTCTGTTACACTCACTCTTGTTGGTTGTATATATGTGTGGAGGTTATAAGGTTATGTTGCTATGGGTGTATGTGTGTATGCTTAATGACAAAGTGGAATTATTATAAGTAATGTTAAACATTAGGAAATAGTGTATAAACAAAATAGCTGCTTTGAAGAATACTTTATAACCAAATTTTAATAGGTTGTTAAGTAGCTCATTCAATATCAAGTCATTTTTATTAAGGGGAGGGCGATAAGTTATATCAGCAATAAACTCTACTAATAAGAACAGATAAATTTTAAGTAAAGGCAATGCGAAGTTAATAGATAGTCAAAAACTTTTGAAAGTAATAAATAAATGTGAAATACAAGAATATATGTAAGAAACTGATTATGTGTTCTAGTGAGCAGATGAAAATGATTAGTCCTTAAAATAATCTCAAGAATCAAGAGATCGCCAATAAAGCCTTGTTTTCTTCTATACGTGTAAACTATATGATCCTGCTAGGGCAATTTAGTATACAATAAAGTCCAAGGATACGAATGCTTTCTTTGTATTGAATAGTTACGCTCGTTAGATATAACATTGGGAGTACACTTCCATTTAATAACCAATAAAAATAAAGTTTTGTATGCAGAAAATTTGAACCCATTCATTGCAGCCTCCTTGAAAGGGTACTATTTTCTCTTGTAAGTTTCAGCAATTAGCCGAGATCACAAATAAATAGCGAAGTCATCAAAAAATAAATATAATTTTATTTGTCTTACAACTTCGGCTACACAATTAACCACTACACATTACATTATACACTTGATACGATCCCGAGCACTCTCAGAATGAATACTGTATTCGTTCAGTAGCACATTTTCACCTGGATCCTGGATTTTGGGCCTATCCTTTTCCGTCGTCGTCTACCTCAAAGCTCAGGATCTCTTTTCTACTGTAACCCCTAAGCCTCGTAAAGGCAGGTACTAGAAAGAGATATTTACGTTCTGACTCTCAAAGGTTGCCCAAGTTCATTTAGGATGCGGGGCCATTTTAAGCTGTGAAATGTCAAGGGTAACTGAGTGTGTGTAATGTGTGAATGTTTGCCTCTGGTTTCACTAAACCCAAATAGCTGCACACCTATCTTTGCAGGACCTAGGGGTAGTGTGTAGGTGTGATGATTCAAATTTTTCAAAATAAGGTAACTAAAAGTGACAGACAACTTGTTAAGTTCAAAATGGGGAAATAAAGTTTATCAAAATAGTATGATTTTTGAAGAGTATTAGATCAAAATTTAAAAATAATTAATGAAAGGCTATAAATAGGTTCATAAGATTACTTTCGAGATTGAGTAGTGATACAAAATGTTCAAAAAAGCTGCTTTAAAAAAGGATTACCATGAATTTTAATTTATCAAAATCTAAACAGTAAGGTAATAAAAGGTAATGTATAGTTGAAAACAAAATTTATTTGACTATATTAATAAAATTGATTCATGCTGTTCAAAATGAATTAATTGATTGATCCAGACAAAGATCAATTTGACTATTCGACAATAACGTAGTTCAAATCACCAAAAATAAAAATGTTCAAGATTATGTAAAAAAGTCATAAAATAATTTAAAAGAGGATTAGTATGGCTTATATGTTGTTCTAAATCTTCTTAATGAGATAGTAGTTGATTCTGAAAATGATAAATTTACGGAAAAGAGTTAAAAATTCGAAAATAGGTTGGGAATGGTATAAATTGATATAAATAAAGAATAAATGAAATGTTCATGGTTCAAATGAAAAATAAGAGGCAATTAGATCGGTTCAAAAGAGTATTAGATTAACCTAACTGATATTCAGAATGCCTTATAAGTGTTATCATTAATATTATTCAAGGGATGGGAGGGACTAAACCCTGCGTAATGAGAGTACAGAAAGTGTACAAAATTTTCAAAACTAATTAAAAAAAATCTGGTGTGAATCACTCACACAACTTTCTCTTACTCCAGTTCTCAAAATGATAATTGACAAATTTTATAGTTTGTGTACCAAATTTAATGAAATTCGTCGAAAACTGAAAAAACTGTTCAGTAAAAGCGCACTCCGGTTTACTAATTTTCTTGAAACTCGGAATTTCAGCCATCTATTTATTTCTAACTAATTATGTTTGGATGATAGAATTGTATAATGAACTAGGATAGCACTTTGATGAAAATCTAACCCCACCCTTCCCTTAAAAGTGCTCTTAAAAGAAATTTCCCAGAAAATGTTTTAGATAAAAGTTGCAGATCTTTGCATCTTTAGTTTATATACGAAGTTTCAAAAAAATCGTCAGAGCCATTTTTGAGAAAATTGCGAAGTGAATAAATTATTTAGTAAAGTGGTAAAGTAAACGCACTTCCGGTTATCCGATTTTTTTTGGAACTCGGAATTTCAACAACATATTTAATTCTAATTAACATTATTTAGATGGCAGAATTGTCTAATAAACTGAAATAGCACTTTAGATGGAAACTTAACCCCACCCCTCCCCCAAAAGTGCCCTTCAATGCATTTT
>JAAEAF010013644.1:0-76089 GCA_011037195.1 Triatoma infestans
TCATGATGTAGAAGTAACTGACTCTCTACTCCTATAAAACAACATCCATATCGCCTAAATCCCATTAAACAGAAAATTATGGATGCTGAAGTTGAATATTTGTTAAATAACGATTTGATCGAACCAAGTCGCAGTGAATGGAGTTCTCCTTGTGTGCTAATACCGAAGCCTGATGGTACTTACAGATTCTGTACAGATTACAGGAAAGTCAACAGAGTCACGAAGACTGATTCTTTCCCGATTCCACGTATGGATGACTGTATTGACAAAATTGGACAGGCCAAGTTTGTTACTCGCTTTGACTTACTCAAAGGATTTTGGCAAATACCTTTAACGGATGCTGCTAAAGAAATTTCAGCCTTTGCTATCTCAAAAGGTTTTTATCAATATAAAGTAATGCCGTTTGGTATGAAGAACTCTGGAGCCACTTTTCAACGAATGATCAATTTACTTATTCAAGGTTTGGATGGATGTGACAGTTATCTTGATGACATAGTTATATTTCGCCATGATTGGGGTGGACATATGCAATCTATTCGTGCGCTTTTCGATCGTTTAGCCGAAGCGAATTTAACAATAAATTTGATAAAAAGTGAATTCGCGTGTGCACAAGTGAAATATTTAGGTCATATTGTGGGACAAGGTCGTGTAAAGCCAGTTGATGTAAAAATTAAAGCAATCTTAGAATTTCCTTAACCAGTTAATAAAGGCAGTTAATGCGATTCCTAGGAATGGCAGGTTATTATAGAAAATTTTGTAAAAATTTTTCTACCATTACTGAACCTCTCACTTCTTTGTTAAAGAAAAATTCAATTTTTCAGTGGTCTGACAATTGTGATAAATCTTTTAATCAAGTGAAAGTCATGTTAGGTAGCTCACCTATTTTAGCTGCGCCTGTATTTAATAAACAATTTAAATTAGCTGTAGATGCTAGTGACGTAGGTGCAGGAGCTGTCCTAATGCAAGAAGGTATTGATGGTATCGACCATCCTGTTTGTTATTTTTCAAAGAAATTCACTGGAGCTCAAAGAAATTACTCCACTATTGAAAAAGAATGTTTAGCTCTCATTTTAGCTATTCAGCATTTTGAAATCTATGTCAATTCTTCGGAATTTCCTACAATTGTATATAGTGACCACAATCCACTTGTATTTATTGACAGAATGAAAGGCAAAAATCAAAGAATATTAAGGTGGAGCCTTTCATTAAATAATTATAATATTGTAATCAAACATATAAAAGGAAAGGATAATGTTGTCGCGGAGCTTTGTCTCGCATTTGAAGGATTAATCAAGTATTGTAAAACATCCTCTATATTTGAATTTCCTAAAGTTGTCAAGAAAAAGAAAGCAAAAGTTTGCTTTCTCTTTCTTTTTCTTTTTCCTTATGAGGGGAGGGATGTTACGGTTTGGAAAATACTTTTAAGAGAAATAGTTTGGATGTACGAGTGGATGTCCCCACTCCAGTGGACATGCGCAATGGGCGTAATTTCTATGTGTGCAGGTAAAGATAGTAGTAGTATGAACCACGCGTGTGTAAAGAGACCAGGTTAATTTTGCCTTATAATTTTTGTGTATTGAAAAAATGTTATCTTAAATATTCCTTTCAGTCACATGTTAACTGGGGGAAATTCTGTTGTAGTGTCTCAATATAAAATAAATTACGGTATTCCAAATAATGTTACAATAGTTCAGTTTCTTTAATTACTTTATTACATCCATTGATTCCATTCTTTGAGAAACTTAGTAACTTTTAAGTGGTTCTATTAGATTATAATTTATATAAATTGGGATGTAATAACATGGATACTGTATATAGTGCAAATAGTGTGTGCTAGTGATGGGACAGTTCGAGCGGAGTCGGTTCACTGGAACGAATCCAGTAGCGGAACGAGTTGATTCAAATCCCTATTTTTAAATAAACTGATTCCAGCAAAATTAAATGAAATTTTTATTATTTAAAATTAAATTAAGGCAGGTATAGCACGAAAATTAAGTATTAAACTGAGTTGTGGCCATGTTGAAAGAACCAGTGACAGGATTCAACCTTAATATTTTGTAACCTCAAACCATACTAACAATCCTGGTGAGCTTAAAATACAAATGGTTGGGCGGTGGGAGTGAATTCCTAGTATAATTTTTTTATGGTCAATATTTCATAGATTGAATAACCAGTATACACTAATACTGAATTATTTCCATTGCATAGAAGCATAAATTATGTTTCGACAAAAAATTATATTCAACTTAATAATATTTTTTCTAAATATATACATATAGAGAGCTATCTGGTATAGAGAGTTATCTGGTTCAGTTACAGGCAGCAGTGAACTTGGAACGACTTTCTGAATCTGACTCCAATCTGGGCACTCTCATTGGTTGAATCCCTGGAACCGTCTGGACCCGAAACCGGAGTTGATTCAGATTATTTGGTTCCGGAGTGAACGAATAAATCAAATCACTGAATCTAGCCAATAGAAACGCTTGAAATGGAACCGACTCCACGAACTCGTTCCAAAGGCAATAGTGCCTGTAACTGAATCCATCTTCACTTTACTAACACCAGATCGCTCTCTACGTTTATATATTTTATTTTTTAAATATTCTACAAGGTTTATTTGAAATGTTAATGAGAAAAATAATAAAAAAAAAGTTACAATCACTCTAAAAAAATATATAACAAATGAATGAGATACATGAAGTTTCAATTTTTCAGCCAAGCCTGTTTTATTTTTCACATTTGTAGTGATTACAGATCTTTTTCTAAATTAGACTAACGTTTCGGCACTAAACGTGCCAACCTCAGAGGAAATTTATTTTTCAATCTGCTATTTTATGTGAAATTTTTTTTATTGTAGGCTTCGTTATTTTTATTTTTTGTTAACATTATCTGTTCACGTCTAATTTTAGTTAAAATTGTTGGTTATTTATTTTAATCAGCCAAATATTTTTCTATTTTTCTAATGATGGTCACGTGATTTATGTTACTTTCTATTACCTTAATCTTTTTTCTGTAAATTTTTATTTTTATAAATATAATTTTATATCTTAATTATTGTGTCTTTTATTTAAAACAATTGATTAATGAAGTTTTGACATTGAACTTACAGATATAGTTCGAGTCCTATTCTTATTTTTATTTTTACTTTTTCAGGCTTCGTTATTTTTATTTATGTTAGCATTATCTGCTTTATGTCCATTTTACATCAGAACTATTATCTATTTGTTTTAAACAGCCAAAGAATATTTATTTACGCCTTTATTTCTTACTTATCTTTCAGTCTTTTTTGTGTGCTTTTTGTCTGTAAAATTATTTAAATTTATACTTTAATAATATATTTGTATTATATTTTTTATTTAAACATCTATTAAATGAAGTTTGGTTTATTTAAATATTGATACTCACGGATTTAAATCGAGTCGCCTTGCTTATTTGGCTGTACGATGGCGAACTGGAATTTTATTTTACCGCTCTTTGGTTCTGACGTATTTGTCATGTGACTATTTTAACATCTGTTATTATAGATATTAATTTTATGTAAATTATTTTAAGTGCATATTATATATTTTTATATATATTATTTAGGTTGTTTCTTTATTTTATTAATTGTTTTATATTTATATATTTTTTTTATTTTTATTTTTTTATTTTGTTATACAGTTTTAATGAGTTTATTACATATGCTTATGGAGAAGGTTTTACTCTAATAGGTTATTACTATTTTGTTTCCACTATATATTGTTTTAACCCTGCAGCGGTTGCGGTGGGTCTCACAGACCCAAGACTGCTTTGTTTTGTTTATAGCGGAGTGGGGGAATGAGTTGCAGCCCCCACCACCTAGATACCTTTCCCCACACTCTCCTAGGTGACGTGTTGGGGAAGTGAAGATTTTATTTCCTTTCTATCGCTGTAAGTGACAAAATATTCGTGAAAAGTGCTACACTCGGGTATCACAGACCCGCGCGACCGAACAGGTAAGTTGGAAGTTTTTTTCTTTGTTTGTATTTTTTTTTTCAATTCATTCATGTTAAAATATACTTTCCTATGCCACATCATTTTTCTCTTGCATATTTCAGACATGGAGAACGAAATGTTTTGGTTCGATCCGGAAAATGAAGAAAGTGTGCAGAGGATCCACACCATGCTACTTGAAGATGTTCCTTCATCAAATGACCAATCCATGAATTTGGAACTAAACTTCGATGAGGCAGAGTCCGAAGTTTCAGAAAATGAGGACTTTCTTGAAGAAAGGGAGTCGTCAGAATCTGAGGAAGACAATACTTCAGAAGTAGAAGATATAGGTGAGGTTGTCCTTGGCGTAGATCAAGAAACAATTTGGTGCAAAGAAATTCCTCCTCGCAATAGAAGAACTATGCAACGAAATATTGTTTCTCACCTCCCTGGAGTGAGAAAGGAAGCAAAAGAGGCAAAAACCCCGTTGGCTTGTTGGGAGCTTTTTTTTTGCCAGGACGTCATAGAGAAAATAGTGACTTGCACAAACTATCAAATTAGTCTGGTAAAAGACAAATATTCGCGAATAAGAGATGCTAGAGAGACAGACAAATTAGAAATTAAAGCATTTCTCGGTATAGTATATATGATGGGGGTAAAAAAAATTAATCGGACAAATGTCGAAGAAATTTGGGCAAATGACACAACGGGGGAAGAGTTTATGAGGGCCACAATGTCCCTTTGCAGATTCAGATTTATTAGTCAAAATTTACGATTTGATGATAAGCGTACACGTAATGAAAGGGCAAAAAATGACAAGCTAGCTCCAGTAAGAGAAATGTTTGATAAACTTCAACAAAATTTTCAAAAATATTACTGTATTGGCGAATACGTCACAATCGACGAAAAACTGGAGGCATTTAGGGGGAAATGTCCTTTCCGTCAATACATACCTTCCAAACCGGCCAAGTATGGTATAAAGATCTTTGCCCTAACAGACGCGAGAACTTTTTATACGCTTTCCATGGAAATTTATCCTGGTAAACAACCTCCCGGTCCTTATTGTGTTAGCATGTCTCCACATGATGTGGTCATGCGCCTTACCAAGCCAATACACGATACAGGGCGTAATATTACGATGGACAATTGGTTTTGCAGCTATCCATTGGCCGAGGATTTACTAAAAAAAAAATTGACCACTGTTTGTACAGTGAAAAAGAATAAAAGGCAGTTTCCTCCTGGTATTGCGAATAAAACTAGTCTTTATTCCAGCAAGTTTTTTTTTGACGACACAAAAACTCTTGTTTCTTATCAGGCAAAGAAGAACAAGGTAGTATTATTGCTATCCACAATGCATCATGATGCTGCGACAAATCCCGAAAGTATAGAAAATAAGCCAGAAATAATTACATTTTATAATATCACAAAGGGTGGAGTTGACACTGTCGACCGTATATGCTCTTCGGTAAATGTATCGAGAAATACTCGGAGATGGCCCATGACAGTCTTTTATGCTCTAATGAACGTGGCCGGAATAAACGCGATGGTTATTTACATCTCGCAAAAGGAAAATATATATAGAAGGAGACGATTTTTTCTCAAAGATATATCATTTGGTCTCGTTGCAGGTCATATAAAACGTAGGCTTTATAACAAAAATCTTCCAAGGCAATTATCTTTACTTGTTCAACATTTGCACCAAATTTTGTTCCCGAGCGATCAAAATAACATTTCTGCAAATCCAGCTTCCGCCGGAAGTCAAGGAAAAAAAAGATGTCTCGATTGTGCAACTAAGATGGATAGAAAAACGAGCTACCAATGCGTAAAATGTGCAAAGTTTATCTGCCTGAAAGACCACTGCGCATTTGTTTGCAAAATGTGCTATAGTGGCTATATAGCTAAGAACGATGACGATACAGACGATTATTCCGAATAAATATAGTACTTACTCATTTTCATATATTTTATAAATAAAATTGTCGTTTTAAAAAAAATATAATTATATTAAAAATAAATCTATTGTCATTCTAGCTTATCCCCTACTGATTATAAAATCTAATTTATTTATTTTTACTTTAGCCAGAATGAAAGTACAGACGAGGGAAAACATATTATGTGTCATAGAAACATAGAAATGCAAAGAAACTTTTTTTGGGTCCACCAGACCCAATGCGACCAACCGTGTAACCATAGGGGGCGCGACCGCCGCAGGGTTAAATTGTTTATTGTTTTTGTAGCTTTTTATTTGAGCACATTCACTTCTGTCATTGACTATTTTATCTATGTTTAATTCTATATTTATTGCCTCTAAAATCCTTCTTTTTGTTTTATTTTTCTCTCTGTCTATTATTTTTGCGTTGGTGAAATCGAAATTGTGATTAGTATGTTTATAATGTTTCATTAGTGAAGTTTCGGAACCAGTTTTACTATTTAAAGATTTTTTATGTTGTTCTATTCTGGTTTTCAAAAAGTTTTTTGTGTGTCCTATATAACTATTTTGACATTCACAAAATATTTCATACACGAGTTCTTTTTGGTTATATGTCTCTTCTTCGTCTTTGTGCTTAGGTATGTATTTAACTTTTTTGTCATTCATGGTATTTGTTATTTTTACTTCATAGACATTATGTTTTCTGAAAATGTTTTTTATTTGTATTGTAAGTTTGTCAATTTGTGTTAAAGAATAATATTTATAAATTTCTTGTGTTATATTTTGAGTATTTTTGTTATTAATTGTATTGTTTTCAGTTTCCAGTTTTGGATGGTTTTGTTGCATTGTCATGGAACTCCAGTATGTGTTACATAATTTCACAGGGTAGGCATTTTCTATTAATGTTTTAAAAATTGATTTTTTTGTTTCCTTATAGTACATAAGATCTGTTAATTTTATAGCTCTGTATATTAGATTTTTCGCCGAGTTATTAATGATGTGTTTAGGATGGTTGGAGTAGTAGTAGTTCAGGTAAGTGTTCGCTGTTATATTTTTCTTGTAATATTTAGTGTTAAAAGAATTTTGGTTTCGAACTATTGTCATATCTAAGTAATTTAGCATGTTGTTTTTCTCTTTTTCCATTGTTTTATTCTAGGGTGTATATTGTTTATTTGATTGAATAATATATCGTTTTCTTTTTCTTTTATTATAATTAACAGATCGTCTATATATTTCGCTACAATTAATGGTTTTATTTTTGTTTCAGTTATGCTGGTTTGTATTATATCGTTCATTATTATCCCTGTGATGTAGGAGGACAATGTCCCTCCCATGGGCAACCCTGAAGTTTGCTTAAAGAACCTGTTTTGATATTTGAAATATGTATTTTCTAAGATTAGTTTTAACCCTTCCATGAATATTGTTTTACTTTTTATTTTTGTATGATTTTTAATTATCTCCCATTTTTGGTTTATAATTTTATAAGCTGACATTAAAGGGATACTGGGGTATAACGATATTACGTCATAACTTACCATAATTGTTCAGGCTTGGCTGAAAAATTGGTTCTTCTCTTTATTACCATCTTATAATAGAAAACACTTCGGCCTTAAAAATCAGAAAAATGAAGTTTCATTTCATAAAAAAATATTTCTAAAGGGCATGAGAAGTGGGTATGGAAGGTGGAGGAGACTAAAAATATTAATCAGTTTTCAGATTTCAGTTACTGGTCAGAGTCCGAGCTGGAGCCAGTGTTAAGTTACAAACGATCAAATAAGAAATCAAATTTAAAAAACTATCATTGGTCATAACTAAAATTAAAAATTTAATCGCCCAAACTTTACTTATTAATTCAATAGTAAAATTTGGTTTAGTTGTAACTAAAAATTAAATTTTTAATCAACAGATCAGTTTTCCACAACTAAAAATTGAACAATTCAAAATTGAATTGATTAAATTAGATTAAAAAATTAATTCAATCAATAAATGATTAAATTTTAAATTGAATGCACAAGTGCATGATTACTTTTTGGTATAATTAATTATATAAATATTTTAATATTTAATAGATTATTTTTCTTTTAACATACAAAATCTGTTTCTAACATGAGAGCCGGGACCAGCTTTTTTTTACTACACACTAGGAATTACCATTATAATTCCATACCTAGGAGAAGCTCGGGTTGTGCCTAAGTGAGACTATGCCCGCTGGAGTATTTATGTATTTATTCTCTCAAACTGTATTTGCGAACCCAGTTTCATAGAAAAGGCCCCGCTTATATATTTTCGTTTGGTATTCCCAGGTGTTTACTTGTAGGGATCCACAAAAATTATGTACAGACAAATTTAGAACCCGTTATTTCCACTTTTGATTGACGGTTCTGAACGAAACCTTTGCGTTATCCTATAATGCGAACCCTATAATGTTATCTTGACAGAATATCGATTTGAATTTTTCGCTTTCAATTTTTTCATACACATACACACAACTTCGAAAGAGAAATTTTTCCTACCAATGATTAAATGAATTTGAATAAGAATTAATTAAATTTTTTGTTGATTAAATGTTTAATTAATTCAAACAATATTTATTTTGGCGCTATTTTTTGCCCGGCCGTCATTTTTCAAGTTTAGCGGTTATTTGGTTCAAAAGATTAGTGACGTATGACGTATGACGTTCGCTACAGTTACAGTTAATGCAGTGTTAAAGTGTGTTCAAATTTTTTTTGAAGATTATTATAAGGTTCAGATTTTTTATTATTCTCAGAGTTCATTTAGATGTGTTCAATTTTCAGGCAAGTATTGTATTATTGTGCTGACTTTCATTTTAATTACATGATAATAAAAATCTTTTATTTATTCCTTAGTATCAGGAAAAACAAAAAAAAAAAGGTTTACAATTTTGGTAAGAATTTCTTTTTTTTCTGGAGTCCTTTCTTGTTTTGCATCATCTCTATGAATAAACTTATTATTATAATAGTTTTGTGTTTAAAAAATTAGTATACTTTAATTTGTATATATTTTTTAAAAAATTATTTTACATAGTAATTGTTTTTTTAATGTTCTTTATTGTAAGTTCAAATTATTAAAAAAATGAATCGCAAACGCAGTGAAATTTGGAATCATTTTAATGTGATTGATTCTGTCAGAGCTAAATGCCGGTATTGCCATGAAATCGTTTCCATTTCAGGTGGTTCAACCAGCAATATGTTCAGGCATGTAAAGAGAAAGGATCCTTTAGTGTTCATTAGCAGAGTGAACACTGCACTGAAGTACTGAAGAGATTGGATGTAAAAAACTTAACTCCAATAAATTCTCAAAATTTAAATACTTCACAGCCTTCTACAAGTTTCGCACCAACACCTTCGGTTTCTGAAGATATAGTCTCTCCTCTCTCTTCATTAACTCCTAAAAAAGCACCTTTAATTCAAAACTCTTTGTCAAATTTTATTGATATAGTCAAACCACTTCACCCCAGTAAGGCCAAAGAAATAGATGAACAATTGCTCACAATAATAGTAAAAGAATACCATCCTTTTAGTATCGTTGAAGACCATGAGTTCAAGAAATTGCTTAAATTACTTTGTCCCAGCTATAATGTACCTTCGCGGAAATATTTATCGAATAGTTTACTTCCCATGATTTATAGCCGGGAAGAATTAAAATTAAAAAATAAATTTCATGAGATAACTGCCGTTTGTTTAACGACTGATGGGTGGACATCAGTGAATAATGAAAGCTTCATCGCCATTACTGCACACTATATAGATGAAAACACGCATTACAATCACATTTGTTAAAGTGCACCAGCTATTCTGAAAGACACACGTCATTTAACTTAGCCACACACCTAAAATCTACAGTCCAAGAATGGGGACTCACCAATAAAGTAACTGCCGTAGTTACTGATAACGCTGCGAACATTGTTTCTGCTGTAAAAAATTGCAATTGGAGGCATATTTCTTGTTTTGCCCATTCCATAAATTTAGTAGTCCATTCGGGAATCGCGGAAATTCGCGAAACTACTGATAAAATCAAATCATTAGTAGAACATTTTAGAAGAAGTTCTCATTCTTTGACTAAACTATATAACACACAGGCACAGATGGGTTTTCCAAAATTAAAATTAAAACAGGATGTTCCAACTCGTTGGAACTCGACTTTTATAATGTTTGAACGCGTTCTCAAAAACAAACAACCGTTGATCGCGACAATTGCGTTATTAAACTTACAGGGGGAACACAATATTATTTCAACCGACTGGGAAATTTTAGATGGCGCGGTCCAATTGCTACAAATATTTAATATCACGGAAGAAGTAAGCTCCGAGACCCATGTTACAATTTCAAAAATTATTATATTTTCGCGTTTTATGATAAATCATACTTCAAAATTTGCAAATAGTAATTACAGACCGGAAATTCAGTCTATGGCGCGGGCCATTTGTAGCAATATTTCAAATCGATTTTCTAATTTAGAATTAACGGATATTATAGGTCACTCCATGATTTTAGATCCGCGATTTAAAAATGAAGGCTTTTCCGACGAGTTTAAATTTAAAAAAATGTATAATTCACTCGCACAAAAACTATCATTCATAAAAATTTCAGAAGCTTCATTATTAACAGATGTTGCTCCATCTAATCCATCTACTTCCACTTTATGGAAGGATTTTGATGAAAAAATCCAATCAATCAATGCGAAACAGGCCCCAGTATCAGCTAGTTTAATAGAATTAGATAAATATTTAGCCGAGCCTTTTTTGAATAGACTAGCTGATCCATTAGAGTGGTGGAGAGAGAGAAAAGACTTATATCCTAGATTGTATAATATAGTTTTAAAAAGATTATGCATTCCAGCCTCTTCAGTTCCTTGTGAAAGGATTTTCTCCAAAGCAGGCCAAGTTTTAGTGGACAGAAGAAATCGTTTAAAATCGAGCAATGTTTCAATGATTCTTTTTCTTAATAAGAATTTATAATAATTAGGCAACATTGTATAATTTATTTTCAGTTCATTTCAGTATTTTTGTTCATTTATTTTAGTTAGTTTTTTTAAAATTATATTTGAGAATATTAAGTTTTATGTTTGTTTTATGTATTGTTAATTTTTTTTAGAGTTTATTGTCTAATTTGTTTGTTTATGTGTATATTTTATGTTCCAACTAACTATCTATTTCTACTTAACACCTTATATCATTTCCATTTCCTTTCCTCTCCTGGCAGGGTAACTTCAACCTCCCCGCGGGCCTGCTGGATAGTAATAAAATTGCATTGCTGTAAATTAATTTGCCCGTTTGTTGTGCAGCCTAATATTAAATTATTCATAAAACTGGAGTATAAACTTTCAGAATTACATATATATAATTGCTAATTATTAGTGTACTGTGTGTTTATTAGCAAAAAATGCAATTTTTTACTAACTGATGAAGTTAATTACATATAAAAAATTTAATAAAAACCCTGAAGGAAAAGGAACCGTGGAACGAGTTTATGGAGTCGGTTCCGATCCTGGAACCGATTCAAATCCAACGAATCCGATGGCGGAGTCGTTTTGCCCATCACTAATGGATACTGTATATAGTGCAAATAGTGTGTGCACGAACAGCGGACAGGAGCGGGGTTAGCAGGAGTATGTACAGCGGACAGTAGTGGGGCGTGCAACAGCACTACACGTAATTGAAATTTTGCAAGTTGCTAGCCAGTAGATTAATAATTGTGGAGGGGATAATCCCCTGCCACCGGTGGCACTTCATCGGTGCCTCAGTATCGCCTATCGTCCTACTAGAGCAGCTATGAACACAGGAAATGTCACTGATGTGATTAAGCAAACGCCTTCAAATTTTAACATGAATGCAAATAATAAGAGTGTAAATTCCAATCCAATAAATACATAATTGAATCAGACGCTTCAGACACATTTACTAGACCTAGAAGGAAAAGGCAGCTTAAAAAAACAACCAGCTCACCTATTAATTCGCCGAAAGCTAAACAAAAATAAATGCCGAAAGAAAACAGAAATTAAGGGGACTACGACAGAATAATATCTGAACCAGTTAATAATAAGAATATGCCAAAACCTCCACCCATTGCAGCTAAAAACATTACAAATTTTTCTAACTTATGTAAACAATTAACAAGTTTAATCGGCATTGATAAATTTTATTGCCGCGCTCGCTTGAAAGTAACACTAATCTACACTCACGACAGCGACAGCTATCGCAAGGTAGTCAAATATGTTCAACAAATAAATCAAGATTTTCATTGTTACAAACTCAATGAAAACAATTCTGGTGTTGCTGTTACTAGAGTGAACATCCGTGTTTCTTTGTATTTGTTAGTTTAATGATTGAGTGACTTGATGCAGTCGGCGTTATCTTACGTGGAGCAGTGGTGTAGGAACTATGGCTTGTCCGTTAACCCGGATTAAAGTTCTTTAGTTCTATTTACTAGGAAGAGGAAATTGGAAGGGTTTAGGAGACCTAGACTCTTCGGTAAGGAACTGCAAATTCGCAATGAGGTTAAATATTTGGGGGTCCTCATCAACAATAAGTTGAATTGGCGGGCCCACATTGAGTATATTTGTGAGAAGGGGCAGAAGGTTTTCTGGCAGTGTAGGAGATTAGCGGGTAAGACCTGGGGAGTTAATCCCCGAGGTGTCCATTGGATTTATGAAAAGTTGGTGAAGCCAAGGATGCTGTATGCAGTTGTGGTGTGGTGGTCTGGCTCCTTGGTGGGGAGGAATAGCAAAAAGCTGTTGGGAGTACAGCGTACGGCCTGTTTGCCTATTACTGGCGCGATGAGAACGACACCGACGGTGGCATTAGAGATGCTGCTAGGGCTAATCCCCCCTTCAGTATGTGGTAGTGGGAGAGGCAATGAAAGGGTACCTCAGAATGAGGTGCAAGGGAGAATGGGTGAGAACCTTCCGGAGGGATCACACCAGGATTGAGGACAAAATTTGGCGAGTAAACCGATTTTTGCTATCCAAACTTGATGAGACGAGCAAGAAATGGGGATTTGAGAGAGATTATGAGATTACGATTGGCAGTATAGGAGATAATAACCTTACGAGGCCAACGGAGTCGGGCAGCGGTATTATTCGTTGCTATTCAGATGGCTCTAGGCAGGAGGGTACTGGCCTGTCGGGGGCGGGAGCTTGGTTTCAGGAGCTGGATAAAGAGAGGTGGTGGCCTTGGGTGGCTTGGCCACTGTTTTTCAGTCTGAGGTAGTGGGCATCATTGAATGCTGCCACCTGGCGGGGGAGTGGCAGGGAGAGTTCAAGGAAGTGCGGATTTTCTCGGATAGCCAAGCCGCACTAAGGGCTTTGAGTAAGCCTTGGTGGAGTTCGAAATTAGTGGGAGAATGTCGGAGGAAGCTCAACGCTTTGGCTCGGAGGGGTAAGGTGCATCTCTATTGGATACCCGGACATGCGGGAATAGAGCGCAATGAGAGGGCGGATCGGCTGGCCAGGGAGGGATCATCATTACCATTTGTGGTCCTGAACCAGCCCTGGCCGTTACAAAGACGTTTCGCGACAAACAGATTAGACTTTGGGAGACGAGAGCTTTGGAGAAACGCTGGGGGGACACGCAGGGGTGCCTCCAAGCTAAAAGATTTATAAAGGCAGGTAAGCAGAGAATTTCGGAGTATTTCCTGTCTCTTAGTAGGACGGGTTTGAGGACCTTGGTAGGAATAGTGACTGGACACACTTGGGTGTCCAGTCACTTGTTTAACATAGGAAAGACGCGGAGTCCCATTTGTCAGAACTGTGATGACGGAGTTAGGGAAACGGTGTATCACTACTTATGTCAGTGTCCCCGTTTCCTGGAACTAGGTTTCGTATATTTGGGAGGACACCACTCTCGCAGGATTGTCTAGGCGAGTTGGAGTATAGGGATATCTTGAGATATTGTAGATTAACCGGCAAGTTACCGGGGGAGACTAATTAAGGGGTTACGGGGGGTATCGGGGGGATAAGAGCCATATAGGCTTAGGTCCCGCGCCTTTGGGCACCCGTTTCCGATAATAATAATAGTTTAATGATTACTGTTTTTTATAAATTTTTGTACACTTTGAGATAATAGTGTGTGTGATAATACTGCAAAGTTTGAACAATTTCCATCGAACGAATCTGGAGAAATTAATTAAAATATTTTTATCATAAACTGCAAGTTTGGTGCATGTTCAATTTTGCTTGATGACGATTTTTACGTAACAGTGTGTAATAGAGAATTCTTATTATATCACAGTGACTTATGGCTGTTATCTCCAGCTGATTGATATTTTATCGGATAAAGTACGTCATTTTTGTTTTTCTCTCTAATCCACTGCTGGCCTATAAACTAACTCTGACGTTTCTTACTTGTTTATGTATTTCTGTTTATTCATTTGCTTCTTTAGTGAATAGATTGTTTTTGTTTTTTTTGACGTTTATTTGAAACTATTTACCCTGAAACTATTTATTATCTAATCATTTTATAACTTATTTATTTACGTACTTCTGATTATACCTTTAGTGGAACATATTAAAACAACGTTGTTTTGTTTAAAGCTGGTTTAATTTTAGTACTATCGGCAATGCCTAAGAGAGATAAAATGTCTGATAAATGTGGAATGACTATTAATAGGTTACTGGAGGGTAACTATGTATTCAATAATTCTTCAGTCTAACACTTATCAAACATATGTTCCAAAGTGACAACATTTAGAAACCATATTATGGAAGATGAATTGTGTAACTTTATGCTATCCATTGAATACATTGTTAAAGCATATAATACTTCTCTACTGGATGGCGGTTGTAATGAGGAGAAAGTAGTAGATCTAAATAGCACCATAACCAGTCTTGAAAAACAAATTACTGCGCAAAAAAATAGTTTCAATGAATCTTTAATTATTCAATGTCAGCAAGACTTAGAACTTAGAAATGAGCTGAGTTCTCTGGAAAATGAAAATTTGGAGTTGCAAAATAATATTGATAAACTTAATTCTGAGTTGTGTAGGTGTAATGAGTTAATAGTCATGCTCCAGGATGATATACAAGATTCCCAAAAAAGTTTTACTTCAAATTACACACAGACTGTTAATCCCATAAGGGACACACCACTGACAACAGATTTTTCTCAAATGACTGCTTCTCAGGCACTAAAATGCTATTCACTCTCTTGTAGAAACAACTCTACTAAAGACCCGAATAGCAAAATAATATTAATCAGTATTTTAAAAAGCTAGGAAACGAATTAAGAATAAGACTGCCAGCAAACGGAATTCTTTGCGAATATATCAAGCCTTTTGCATCCATAGAGGTCCTTTTAAACGACGCACTTACCTGTGCTAACAACTTAGGACCAAATGACTGTTTAATACTTGCATTTGGTGCAAACAGCATAAGGAATGCGCACAATAAAAAAATTGAAGGACTTTATTATGAGTTATTGAGGACTAATAACGTCACAAATATACAAGAAGACCTAAATCGTCTTTTAGAGTGGTGCAAGGAAAACGGTATGGAAATGAACATCAATAAATGTCATGTCATTTCGTTTTCTTGGAAACGGAATAATGTGGATTTCTCCTACACCATCCAGAGTAATCTCCTGGATTGCGTCACAAACATTAGGGACCTAGGAATCAAACTAAGTGCTAATCTTAGATATGCAACTCACTTTGACGAAACTTGCAAAAGAGCTTCCAGGATGCTGGGGTTTGTGATCCGGAAAGCAAGAGAGCTCGAAGACCCTAAAGCAATCTTGGCGGTCTATACGTCATATGTTAGAAGTATTTTAGAATATGGTTCACTGGTGTGGAACCCATATACAAAGAGCGACGTGGATAGACTGGAATGTATACAAGGGCAATTTGTCAGATATTATATAAGGAAGTTCACCCACGTTAAATTAGACATTGATTTCTTAGAAATAAGGAGATTGAAGACTGATCAATAATACAATCGACTGTTCTGAACTTCTGGCTGATATTCCCTTCCATGTAACTTCCATCCACTAGACATTCCTATACGTTTGCAGTTCCTCATCATAGCACAAACCTATTCTTTCACATGAACTTTCTGTCAAGAATATGCCGGGAATGGAATGAACACATCAATAATAATTTGGACTTCTCACTGAAATTGTCATATTTCAAAACATTATTAAATGAAATTAAATGTAGTTTTACCTCTGTAAACAATGTTTTATATATATTTATATTGTTATTGTTTACACCACTGTTTTATCTATATTGTTGTGTTTTAAATGTTACTGTTTGACTTAATTATTTACTGTAATGTACAAATTTAATTCATCTTATGACTTCAACCACATGGCACAGGCTGTTTGTTGATGAATAATTAAATAAATAAATAAAAACAAATGCTACAGAACAGTGATCAGAGGTCTTCACCTAACTTTACTAAGTGATGAAATAAAAAAAGAGCTATCGAATTTATATTTGCAGGTTATCAGGGTGCACCAAGTGTTGCACGACTCAATCAGAGCTCCACTACCTACATACTTTGTTGATCTGACAAATACTAAAACTAGCCAGGACATTTTTAAGCTTCATTTTTATTATACACTAAAATCAACATAGAAGAGCCTCGCAAGTGGACTCAACTGGTTCAATGTCAAGTACTAGGACATACAAAAGCGTATTGTAATCATCCTACAACATGCGCTAAATGCTCAGACCCGCATTCAGCGGCCAATCGCAATAAGCCACTGAACATTCCACTCACGTGCGCGTTATGTGGCAGTCCTCACTCTTCTACTTACATGGGTTGCGAAACCCACAGAGTACAAAAAAACAAAGAATGAGATCACACTCCAGACAAAGACTAGTTGAAAATAATGAGGTTACGCAGGTACAACAACCTACACCAGTAACTCACAACCCTCAACCTTCAACAAGCTATGCAGCTCCAAGAAGACAGCACTCTACCTAGCTCAAATGGCCAATGTCACAACCAGACAAGTTCCCTCCCCTACACACATCAAATCTATTCCGTCCTTAATTAAACCAACCCCAGTTCCTCCCCAATATCCTTCTACTCCTTCAAAGATCCCAACACATAGAACTACCTCTCCCCCCTAACAGACATCACTTCAGACCTTATCTCTTTCCTTAATGATTTTAAATCCTTAATTACTCCCTTAATTACCCTTCTCACCACCCTCGTCTCTGAACTCCTTCCCAAGCCGATGAATCTTATCCGATGAACTCATTCTCTCCCAATTCCAATGAACCTCTCACAGTTTTGCTCTGGAATGCAAACGGTGTGACAGCGCACAGACAAGAACTCGAAATTCTACTCACTGACAGAAAAGTTGACATTGCACTAATCACGAAAACCCACTTGACTGGCAGACACCGTTTCTACATGCCTGGCTACACTACATACAGAACCAACTACACAGGACAGAAAGCTCAAGGTGGCACTGCAATCCTTGTATCTAAATCACTTTCCCATCATGAACATTCCCACATATCAACTGACTCTATCCAACTCACTGCAATGTCTCTTTCTTTCTTTCTTTCCTCTTCCTCTAATTCTGTCTGCAGTGTACTGTTCCCCTTCCTCTACTTTATACTATCCTCAACCAAGCTCCCTTTTTAAATCCCTTGGTCCGAGATTTATTGCGGGTGGGGACTTCAACGCTAAGCATCCGCAATGGGACAGCAGGGTTTCTAATTCCCGTGGACGTCTTCTTCACAATATTATCCATTCAGATAATTTCTCTTTGCTACCTCCTAGCCGAGCCATCTTTTCATCCACGCAGACTCTAAATGAATTATCCTCTGATCACTCTCTCGTGTTCCTCAATCTCAACATAACGCCTATTCCTAAACCTTCTAGGCCAAATCTGACTCTGGGCCCGGTTTATTGGGACACATTTCAGCAGATAATAAATGATTCTCTTAATCTTAATATTTCCCTCAAAACACCTAAAGAGGTGAAAGAGGGCGGACGACTTCTTCACCAATATTATTCATTTTTCAGCTCAACACTCCTCAGACCCTAAAATATCATCCCCTCCAAGCAATCTTACCATTCCTAATCACATCCGTTTCCTTATCACAGCCAAACGCCGGGGTATTCAGAAGATGGCAACTAACCAGATATCCATCACATAAACGTACATTCAATCAACTAACAAGCCTCCTTGGTTCCCAGCTATTTGAATTCCGATCTTCCCAATACCAGAAGCACCTTGAATCCTTATCCACTGACGACAACTCCCTCTGGATCGCTACCAAAAAAATCCTAAAATTTCATACCGGTACCTTTTCTATCCGCTTACCTAATGTAATGGCTCCTGGGCCAGGAGCGACGGAGAAAGAGCTGATACCTTCGCCAACTACCTACAACAAACACTCACTCCTCACTCCGATATATTAGACCCTACTCATATGAGTCATGAGATTGAAAACCTAGACACTCCCCTCCCACTCCATTTCCCCACAAACCCATTCATCCTTCGGAGGTAAAATTCATCATTGATCGCTTACCTTGTAAAAAAGCTCCCGGACACCTACAATCCTCAGACAACTTCCCCGGAAGGCTATCATTTTTTCTCACAACCATCTTCAACTCTATCCTTCACACACACACTATCCTGCACAATGGAAATATTCCTTTCAAGCCAATTCCTAAACCCAATAAACCTGCTAGTGGAGTATCCTCCTATAGACCCATTACTTTACTTCCAATTCTTTCCAAGATATTAGAGAAATTACTCCTCAAGAAATTAATCCCATTCCTAGAAAAACATAATGTTATTCCTTCTCACCAATTTGGCTTCCGCACTCGCCACTCCACTACCCTACAGACATTCAGAGCGTGGATATTATTTCTGCAGCTCTTATTGCTTGAGTGTCTTTCTTGATGTTGCTCAGGCATTTAACAGAGTATGGCATCCAGGACTACTCTATAAACTCAAAAAATTCCTTCCTACTCCTTTCTACCTACTTGTACAATCCTATCTCACCAATCGCTGCTTCAGAGTGCGATGTGGCGCTGAGGTCTCCAATCTTCACGCACTTTGCGCTGGAGTTCCGCAAGGTAGCATACTCGGACTAATCTTTTACACCATCTATTCAGCTGACATCCCTACTCATCCTCAAACCCAAATTACTACCTATGCCGATGATACCGCTATATTATCCTCTCACTCCAATCCTATGCAGGTCTCAAATGCAGTACAAGAACACCTTGAGCTCATAGAAGTTTGGTGCAGAATATGGAGAATTAAGTTGAACACCAATAAATGCACACAAGTTACATTCACACTAAGAAGACAAACCTGCTCTCCATTTACGCTAACTTACCCACTTCTAATCAGATACAATATCTAGGGCTTCACTTAACTCGCTTAACTTGGAATCCTCATACTCGACTCAAAAGAAAAGAACTTAACAGAGCGTTATGGATTACTAGGAAGACTACTTGGACCTAAATCTACTACGAAAACTCACAACAAACTAACACTCTACATAACTCTATTAAGACCTATCTGTCATATGGAGCAGAAATGTGGGGCTCCACTAAACCATCCAATATCCAGCTCTTACAATTATTTCAATCCAATGTCCTTCGTCGTATTGTTAATGCTCCTTTCTTCGTTTCTAACCGCATCCTAAACAATGATCTAAATATCCCATATGTAAATGAATTAATCCAGACCCGTTTCCTAAGATTCCACGATAGACTCTCCGCACACCCAAATCCATTGCACAATCCTAATCCACAAGCACTCATCCGATAACCCACCACATCGCCTAAAAAGACGCTGGCCACGCGATTTAATTGCTCAGAACTCTTAATAGAGTCTAGAAAGTACCAGCGCTGGCTCGTGACTTTCATCACGTATTCTGGTTGTGACACTGAGATACGCTTGTTGTTTCAATTATTTTTACTGACACTTTTGCTTAATGTATATAATACAGTTGCAAATTAACAAATAAAAAAAAAAAATCCTTACTAAACAGACACCACCTCACAAAACAGTTCATTCGTTATGGATTGAAGTTTTGAGCGTTCAACATCGAATTATTGGTTATATTTTAAAATTTAAACCACATACTGGCACGGGAGCCTTAGAAACCAGGTATGACTTTGGTTTATCAGTAACTCATCGATCATGCGTTGGTTTCTGACGGCACTTTCTACATTAATAATTATTTGAATTCCCTTGTTTTATTAGTTTGAAAAACCCTCAACTACAAAGTCTGAAAAAAAAGCCATAGGTGCATATCAAACAATTCAAGACAACGAGAATGGTTGGATAAATTGATAACAATGAAGTTGCCAAAGACTACAAATGTAAATAAAGTAGGAGTTTTTAGGAAAGGCCAGTGTTGTCGATGGGAAGAAAAGCAGTAGCAAGAGTACAATCGTTGTAGGGAAGGAGTTGATCATTTTGATAAACTAAGGGCCACCACCAAGGACGTATTAGGTGTTTAAATGGTTCCTTAGTAAATCGATGGCTGTTATGGAATTTACAAGGCTTATTGTCCTGATAATATTAACCGTAAACGAATCTGCACGAATACGAATATGAATATATGAAGTTCGTTATGACACATCCAATCACCTCCGATGAAGGAAAACGCAGCGTCCTTAAGTTCAGTGTGGAAAATGCACTAAATACGAGGATCATTCGTAAAGTAAGGTTCCCTATGCTGTATCGGAACAACGCGAAGTGCTGGGTGAAATCTGGCAACACTGGCACATTCAGCAACTCTCGCGCGCTCTATCCCCACCATTCCCGTGTCGCTACGCCGATCACAGCCGGCTTGGCAGCCATTGAAGATGGTGCTCCCTATCGCCGTTGCCGCCAGATGCGAAATTCGCGCAGTAATACGTTTTTTAAACGCAAAAAGGATTTTACCTACTGAAATTCATCGTCAGTTGATCGAAGTGTATGGTAAAAAGTGCATATCAGTTCAACATGTGCGCAAATGGTGTAGAGAATTTAGTGAAGGTCGCATAGAAATTCACGATGAAGACCGGAGCGGAAGGCCATCAGTTTCAGATGAAATCGTTCAAAAGGTCCAGAGCATACTGCTTGAAGATCGAAGGATCACAATTAACGAACTTGCTCTTCATATTCCTGACATTTCGAACACCACAGTCCACAAGATTTTAACCGAAAAATTAGGCTATCGTAAGGTGTGTGCGCGGTGGGTGCCGCGAATGCTGACAGAAAACCATAAGCAGAAACGTGTCGAGTGTGCCCAACAATTTCTTCAACAATGTGAAGAGAACAAGGAAGAATTCTTGGATTCCATTGTTACAGGCGACGAAACATGGGCATTTCACTTTACTCCCGAAACCAAGCAGCAATCACGTGAATGGCGTCACTCAACTTCGCCGAAGCCAAAGTTCAAACGAACGCAGTCTGCAGGGAAAGTCATGGCAACCGTCTTTTGGGACAGGAAAGGCCTACTGTTGATCGATTTTATGCTTCGTGGAACGACGATTAACTCTGAAAGGTATTGCGACACACTAAAAAAACTGAGACGTGCAATTCAGAACCGCCGTAGAGGAAGATTGTCCACTGGTGTGAGGCTTCTTCACGACAACGCTCGCCCTCATGCCTCTCGTCAAACTCAGGAACTGTTGAGAGATTTTGGCTGGACAGTTATGCCCCACCCCCCCTACAGTCCGGACCTAGCCCAAGTGATTACCACCTGTTCCCAAAATTAAAGGAACACTTGGGTGGCTTATGCTTCACTACCGATGAAGAAGTCAAAGAAGAGGTTATTCGATTCCTCAAAGGATTGGCGGCAAAATTTTATGACATTGGTATACAAAAGCTGGAGCGTCGACTGCAAAAGTGCCTGGACAGAAAGGGCGGTTATGTAGAAAAATAGCGTAAGTTTTAAGCTTTAAAATGATGTATAATGCTAAGGAAATAAATCATGTTTTCTATTTTAAAAAATCATGGGAACCTTACTTTACGAATGACCGTAAAGCGAAATGGATGCAACGTGGGACTTCAAAAAAAAGAAAGAAAAGGTTTTGCCATATTTCACATGAAAAAGTAATAAACATTTGTGTTTAACTTCAACCTAACCTCCTCATACATATTCATTAAAAATTTGTAGTTATTTCTATGTTCTACAATGAATGGATGAGAAAACTGAAAACTCGCCATATTTTTGAAATAATAAAAGCACTGCGTTTCAAATAAAAGCCCTTTGCACTAGGTTCAAGTATGGCTTACGCTAATTGAAAGTGCTTAGGGTCGTCGTCGCAGTTGGTTATGTAACTTGTTTACTGTTGAAAGGTCGCTCTCCTTAACTATCTACACGTCGTCGTCGCTATTCAAAGGAATATATAAATGATCGAAAGTCTTAATACATCGTACAGTTTATCCAGACACTAGTTCAGTGTAAAATAGTGATTTTGAATATATTGTTCTCTCGATCTACATTTGTTTGGTAAGTACACACATTTATTAGTTTATTCAACAACTTATGGACTCCTGTATTCTGTGGATTACCGGAGAAATTGATAAAAATGATTGTTTGTATTTACAGAGCATGTCTGATATTGAAGTTCATAACAGTAATTGTGAATGCGACAGCTGCTTCCAGCAGGCTCAAACATTTGAAGAACCTCCAGAAAAAAAACAAAACTGCAGGAAAAAAAAAGATCAATATTAAACCGATATGGACTATTATCATCACTTACCTGAAGACTCAAATTCTGACTCCAGTACAACTACCAGTTCTACTGAAGCAGATATCGGTGAGTGTGCTTCAAAATTATGCAACAGTACAGACTTTGTGGGATCGGATCCTGGAGATAATCTCCTCAATTACCTCTCAGGATCATACCGATTCCACGAAAGTCTCTTTTCCAGAACCAGAGGATTCATTATTCATGATATATGGTACGTCCGAGGAAATGACCATTTTGACGAAATGTGTAAACACGTGTCTGAAACAATTCTTGAGTTCATCAGACCAGATGGATTCTGGTTCTATTTCGGACACGCCGCAAAAACTCCTCACATCCACTTCGTCCATGACTGCGCCTATAGTAATCGATCCTGTCGTTGTGCAACCGTCAACAAGCTCAGCGACAAATATCGAAATAAAAACTATAACAGACGAGGATCAAGAGACCATTTCCACCAATACATCCAAAGTATACAACATTATACAACGTTGGAAGGGCGCTTCAGGTTGGCAACATCGGTCGGTGGCCACACCTGGACAGAGCCTTATTCAATTAAGAATAATGCCGTATCCTTTAATAAAGAACATGGAACGAACACAGAGATACAAAACAACCAAGAAATATGCGGAGGTTGTTTTGAATCCTATCCATCACACTCCGCAGATACGGATGTTGCGCCAACTATTTCGAGATTTCGAAAATATAGCTACGGAAGGCGCGCATCTAGAAAAGAACATGCCGTTGCGACGGTTTATGGGTGGCTGGAGAAACACATAATAATTCCAGACCATGACATAACATCGTCAGACAAATGGCTGAATTCTGATTTCAAATTTATCACGGAGCGTGATGGTATATTCCAATCTGCCTTAAAGATCCATAGAACAGTACTATCAAAATTAAAACTAAAT
This sequence comes from Triatoma infestans, assembly GCA_011037195.1. NCBI lineage: Eukaryota > Metazoa > Arthropoda > Insecta > Hemiptera > Reduviidae > Triatoma > Triatoma infestans. Next base: position 23,479 of record JAAEAF010013644.1, read on the forward strand.
GAAATGATAGATTATATTAATAAAGCAGAATATATTCAGTATTATCCAACATATAAATCTATGTTGAGTATTGCTGACTCTAAAACTTTTATTCATATGATTTTATCATTTCAAATGATAGATTCTGTAAAAATCCAATTCCTTCAATTTTTATACAAACTGTTAAATCATCAAACAGGTAAAATGAATTGTTTATTAATTTGTGGTCCTCCAAGTGTTGGTAAAACATGGTTTGCAAATATTATTGGAAAACTAATGATCAATTCTGGATACATTGGAAATTATAATAGATATTCACAATTTCCATTCCAGGATTGTCCACGTAGAAATCTATTAATATTTGATGAACCTAATATAGAACCAGCATCTTTGGAAACTTTCAAATTATTATTTGCTGGTACACCGACACCAGCAAATATTAAATATGAGAGCCAAAATTGAATAAATAGAACACCAGTCATTGTTACCTGTAATCATGATCCTTTTCCTCAAAATAATGAATACAGAACACGCATCAATCGGTTTAAATGGTCATATCCTATTGATGCTCATATATCAAACCTCAAATCAGAAGTGCATCCTCTAGGTTTATACCAATTGCTGTTGCATTATGCTGAAGCAGATATTGCTCCTACTACAACACCATCAGCTCCATTAAATGAAGAGGAATTTGGTGAAGCTTATTCAGAAATAATGTCAACATTAGAGGAAGACTACACTTTAACATACGAAGACATTATGGTTATCAATGAATTTAATGACGATTTATTGTAAATAATTTTTATTTAAAATATATTAGATATTATATACAATTCTTTGGTTTATTTTTTTATCCAGGTGCAAATCCTAAAGTGCTATTATTGTACATTGTATTAATATCATATTGTTTAACACCAAATGGAATTTTATTATGTGCATATATAGGATTATGTATATAATCTTGGTGATAATCAGTTATTAGTACAATTCTAGTTTTTATTTCCCAAGTAGTACATGCAGTAACATATTCCTGCAACTCTTTGTCTGGAGCATTAGTTTGAATTGGTAATATGCCAATATGAAAAGATGGTTGAGGATGTCCAGAATTTGGAGGACTAAGATCTAATATACTAACTGTATGACAATGTTCTACACATTCACTAGTATAAGTATCATGTGTAACATCAGCTTTCTTAACTGAATTTAATCTATTTATACGTGTAATGGTAAAATTATCTTTAGTAACATTTCCCTTATATAATGAAATATCCTCACCTCCCATTACAGCTACATGATTAGCTGCATCATCAATATCAACTTTAGTTTCTTTAGGTTTTAAAACATTAGTTTTTACTTTATAAAAGTAATGAACTACTGGACTATCAATATGATCTAAATAATTAAACATTTTTAAATGTTTAATAAAATCAGGCCATCCAGCAGTTACTTGAGCATTGGCATCTGCTTTTTTATATGGTTGCATAATACCAGCATATAATTTCATAGCACGAGGGATTCCAAAACAAGTTGGAACACTTTTATCATATGCGTCATCATATATATGATGACCCCATAAACGTTCACTAATATCATGACCACTAGGAACTTCAATACTATCAATTTTCATTGGTTGAGTGCTATTACGTTTTACTTCATAATTACGTAATAATAATTTTCTATTTAAACCAACAGCACATTGGCCAAACATACCTTGAGTATTATTTGCAGAAGAGGTAATACTAACACCAGTATCAAAACTGGTTTTAAATCCCTTTGGTGTTACTATACATTCTACACTTATAATACGCGTCCCAATTGGTAAACTTTTATATTCAGCATACGACATCCAAAAACAAACAGCAGTTACAGGTAAACATGCTAAACTAGTTAACATAACCTTAGTTTCTAATTCCGTTCCAGGTGTATATATACTATACGCATTACCCCATGTGTTAATTAAATGAACATGTTGAAAAGCAAAAGTAGCTATACCAGCTTTTGCTGCACTTATATATTTTATATCATTATTTATTTTACCACTTGCACTAGAACCCGGATTATGAATATTATTATTACCACTACTAGTATCACGTTTGACTCGGTCTACTTCCATAGCTTGAGTTTCTTCTTGGACACTTTGCGCATTAATGAATTCTCTATAATCTCTTTGTTGGGTATTTTCTTCCTCACTTTCTTGTTCTCCAGTTACTCAGAATGATTTATCTGCTAATGGGCCTAATTATTTTGAATATTTTTATGATAACGGGTGTATTAAGGATGATGTTACGAAGACCACGTGGAATCCTCCGAAAACTAAAGATGTGGGTGAGACAACTGTTGCACATTTTAAAAAGAGAAATGTTAAACGCTCTACACGTATTAGAATTAAATGGAATCCGAAATGCAATGCTATTGATGCGGCGACTGTTATACAGGATCATGCTTCTGCTGGGTCGTTTTTAACCGCAATGAAAATAAATAAACCGCCTCCACTTCTGTACATTCGCCCCTTTAATGGCGAACATAAAAATGAAAATATTTCTGACAATACGCAAATGTTTGCAACGTACATAACGTGCAGGATACGTACTTACTACCGTTTTCGATTTAGTGGTAGATTGTATACTGAAGTGGTATAAAATTTACAGATGGATATGGATAACATTTTTTACATAATGGAAAGAAGATATCTACTGTCCACATGGCCAGCATATTTTTACCAAATAGTATTTTGTAGTAATCTTAATTACTACTCAGCAAGAATACGTTTCGTTGTGTTTTGCGTAATTAATGGTTTCGATTACGACATCGTCATCAAGGTGTTAGAAAAGTTTCATGGAAATACATCTGGAAGAAATTTAACTAAACTATATGCTTTATATCAAGATTGTTTAAGGAAAAAAGCATATACAATTAGGTACGAATCGTATAATGTAAAGGACAAAAAAGCGCAAAATATTGGTGGATTAAAATATAATTTGCCTCCTGTAATTAGTATGTCGAACATTTATACATTAGATCATGAATGTAAATATAAATTAAGACAACTAGTCTACAGAATTTTAGGTGTCGATAGGATGCTATTTGCCAATGTAATTTTAATGAATAAGAATGTAAATATAACAATAAACTAAAGTAGTAAATGAAAAAAGTTGTTTGATTTAGTTTTCAAAAGGCGCGAAGCGCCTATACCAGTTCATTAATATGTGGAGATGAATGTACTGACGGTGTTTCTGCCATGTGGCCATGATAATGGGTAAAATATCTTCATGATCACGCTCTTTATATTGAAGACCCACACTATTGGTCTCATCTGGATGTTGAAGTCGACATAAGAATGAAGCCAACGTGACTGCTTGAATCGCAGTGCCCTATGTACGCGTACTAACCGGATACCTAAATACATGGCTTGCCGCAAGTTGACGAAATGCACAACGCATTTCTCTCTAGTGGTTAACAATTTCTTGTTATCTTGTCCCGCAGGCACCCTATTCTCCGGGAGAAGAGAAAAATCGTTGTGCAAATCGGTTGATACTCTATTTCGGCTTCGACAATATATCCGGAGGGAACATCTTTTTGCGTATTGCCTCAGTCTAGAATTTTCGGATCTTATACCAATTCGAAAACTCCATAAGGAAGCGCTTTTGGCATTATCCACCTGTACAAATTGTTTGCATCTAGGTATTCATTGATATACATTGATTCATTGATATACATTCGAGTTCATTTTCTTAAATGGACTCGTTTCCTTATGGGGGATCGATCTAGGTACAAATGGGCATTATCAGATTTACCATTGCGATGACTGCATTGGCAAATACCGCCCCTCCCTAATATCCCGCTCGATCATCAGGAGCTGGTCATATCTGAGAGCAGATCGAGATGTACCCTGTTCACTTCTGCATGGCATCCCTTGCCAGCCCGAGAGCGGTGATATACCAGGCAGGTTCCAGCGAATATGCTCCTATGCAAACATTCCTGAAATTTTCAAAAATGTCGCATAGGAGCATTACGTCTACCTTAAGGTAGAGCTGTACACCTAGGGGTCTAATTTCAAACGCCTCCCCGGCAGTCTGCGCATGCTGATTACTCGTCTGAGATGTAGCATTCATTTAGGGTGCTACAAAATGCCTCCTTAGGGGGTAGAACTGTCTTCCGAGTTGTAATGGTTGGGGTCGCGCCTTTTCTTATGACTAGATCCATCTGTCAGCGGGGAAGACTCGCATCCGACCCGAACAATAAAGTGGGCGTCATCAACGCTCAGATTGTGGAGGAAAATGGGAAGGAAACGAGGAGTGCGGTAAAGCATGCTGCAGGATGAGTGAGCAGGACTATGATACATACCAGCTCGTATCCACCACTTTAGGATCGGAATTCCTGTAGGACGAATGGTAAAGGTAGCAGGTTTGGAACTTTTGGAAATGTTCCAGTTGGGAAGGTGTCAGGGGTAGCACTGGCCTATTTACGGAGTACACCAGCGACACCTTTTCCACCATTGTGATCGTATACTGCATAAACTCTGCGGCGTCCTCACCTGTAGAGATATAGGGATCCGCAGGAAAGTCGGCAGGCGCACAATAGCGTGGAATTCTTCTGCTAGCTTTTCATGGCGCAGAACCTTATTGAAAGGTGACTCTGGTAAGGAGTAGTGTATGACCAACTCGTATTGCCTTCATTTGAATTTTTTTTTTTTTTTTAATGGACTCAAAATCTGCATAAACGACTGATTTTTAATTTGAAAGAAACAGTTGAGGAGTCCTATCATCATAACATGCTGGCAGAATAATTCCGGTCGGTCTGTTTTCTCCACAATACTCCGCATGCTACTTCTCCTGCTCTGATATTCACGCCGTCGGTGTTAAAGTGCGTGAAACACCGCTTAAAAACCGTCACCCTACCATTTTGATGCCATATTTGACGGACCACTAGCTTATCAAAATCGCTAATATAAGTATAGCGACCACCTTCAGAGGGGACAGTATCCTTTCTCTCCAAGGGTGAAAACATTTACAGTAATATTCTATTTTTTTAATTTTTTCACCTCATGGAATGGAGCGGGAAAGAAAATGCAGTCAAAATTATAACTGTGTTTTATGTTACCATATTTACTTGTGGATTCTTTTTAACAAGAGGGAGAGAATGGCATACTGGAAGCAGTGGTCACCGATATTTTGCACATTTATAGCAGCCTTCTTGTGGGCAAAATAAGGTTGCAAAGGTATAAAGTTGGAGCCGCCAAGAGTTGTTAAGTTATTGGTAAGCAGGGCTCCGTCGAACTCCTTCAAGCTCCATCCTTTCCCCTTTAATGTTGACTCTACTATCTCCGATATAATTTTCTTAAAACTTTCTTTCAAAAGTTTATCGATGGAGGAGTCTAGATAAATTACTTTGCTTTAGGTCGTGAAGGCGCAATCAGTAGTTTCACCAGAGGAACATGGGATCAGGTGACTGATGTAAATACCAATATTACTTTAGTGCGCTATAACGATAACAAATTGTAACAGTAGTTTCAACTAAAACTAGAGTACATCCAGTTGAAATGGTAGGAAGATGGTGCGGGAAAGAGAAGAAGATAAAACTTGACCAGCCCAGTTTGATTAGGAAATACAATTTATATATGGGTGGCGTTGATAGAATGGACGAAAATGTTGGCAATTTACGTATTCATATACGTTCTAAAAATTGGTACTGGCAGTTGATATAGTTTCTCATCAATGCTAGTGTAAATAATGCTTGGCTTTTATATAGGCAAAGTATGACCGAAAGCCGAGAAAATCTAGATTTACTTCAGTTCACAAGAAGTATTGTGAAAGTATATTTGTTGGAAAGCTCAGAATCTCCTGCGGATAGGTCGCGCAAGACAGGTCACAAAACTAACTAGGAAGGTTCCTGAAGAAATTGGGTTTGATGGCAGAGGACATTTAATTATTTCCTCACAAACACAAATTAGATGTGCCAAAGTGTAAAAAAAATACAACCAAAAAGTGTAAAAAGTGCGATGTTGGTGTCCATGCGAATTGTTTCGAAATACTTCATTCTAAATAGATTAACTGTGGGTCTAATTGTATAAAATCAATTTTATTTTTGTTATATTATATGAAAAAATATGAATTTTTGCCATTTTAACATTTATTTGCTAAATAAGCGCCTTTACAAAACACTGTACCCTTTCGTTCCCACTGCCCCATTTTTGGGGTGGCTCGTAGCTCTTATGGAAATCAGTAAACTAAGAAAAAAATACATTTTATTATTATTTCAGGTATAAAAAAAAGGATTATATATAAAAAAAAGATTAAAACTAATTTTAAAAAAGTTGGGTTCAATTGGGTTTGTAAGAGTATATTATTTCTTCACATAACAGTGTTGCGCACAAGGCAAAAGCATTTTTCATTCTTAGTTTTGTATCAAGAACGTACTATTTGGTTTTATGTCAGTATTGTAAGGGAAACGAAAGGCGATCTGTTATGGTTTATTGTTATCAATAAAAATTTGTTCCTCAGACAAAGAGGCTTTGGATTTATGGAGACAATTTGTTTTATGACACTCTTCCAAAAAATTTCCAAAAAAAAAGTTGACCCCTTATTAGAAAAATCTACAGTCATTTTGGAATATGTCATTATTGTCAGTAAAACGATGTACTGTTTGCAAGTCGTCACAGGTTACAGCATGCTTCTTTCTTTCACGCTTCAATTAGTAATTAACTTTCCCCTTTTCCAGATTGATCATTATGACTTCTCGAGGGAAAATATTGGTCAAGTTAGCAGTTAATATCGGAAAAGAGTCCCAAGGAGATGCTTTATGTAGAAATTCATCCGACAGTGCAGGTGAGAAAATTTTAGGGTTATAACAATAAATATGCAGTGTGGCAACATTGTTAAGTAAGAGTGGTAACCTATAGAAGGTTACACAGAGTGTGTTGGCTAATCATTCATATAAGTTATAGATCATAACATAATTAAATGTAATTTCCCGTCAGCACTCTGTAGTCCTAGAAACAATGCAAGTGTACATTACTAGGAAACCCCCTCCTTACTGCTGTATATGTAACTAGTCTAGATATGGGAGAAGAAAATTTAAATAATTCAATTCTAATTTGTACTTTCATCGGGAAAGAACACAGAGTTCCCAACTAGTGTGTTAAGTGAATATTAACATTATTATTTGTGTATCAATATTATTAATTATATAGATTGTACTTGAAAGAAATAAAATCTTTTTTAAAAACAAATCTATAGACATTAATAATTTAACTGGCGCAGTCGGTAGGACATTTACAAGATCGGGAAAATTGATGAACACAATTCTCCATTCGTCTTAACGATCAACGATCAAGAGAGCCTGCAAATCTTCGAGAGAAACCCTACAAATATGAGTATACAGTCCCTCATTTTCATATCAACACTGTGAGTCTGTTTTTAATACTTGATATTGTTTTTAATATTTATTTCAATACTAATTGTTACTAACAACAATTTTACTACAATTAAGTTCTTATAATTTTAAATTTTAATTATATTTAATTTATTATTTTAATTTCGTTTTGACATTATCGAAGATACATCCTGTCTGTATTTTACCAACTTTAGCCTATTCAATCACAATTAAGCTCATTGTTGTAAATTGAGAAATATTTTCAAGTTCCTTTTCATTAATATTAAAGTATAAAAATTAAGAAAAATTGAGTCGCTAGTGGAAGCATTAGGTAGTTTAGTGGTTGAGGAACCGAACCAAGCTACAATGGTAACTATCGCGGACATAAAAGCATTTACTGATACCATTCCGCATTTCAATGGGAATGGAAAACAGTTGAGTCATTTTATTAGCAGGGTAGAAGAAATAAATGAATTGATAGAGAGTTGTCAACCCCCGTCTCACTCCAAAATAAAAAACTAGCATTCATAAACATAAAAGGAAAATTAGTAGACAAAGCGGCCGAAGTAGTCCAAGAATTAGATTTTAGTAATTGGGCAGAACTAAAACAATTTTTAGTGTCAACGTTTGGAAACAAGCAAACGTCTAGCAGCATTTTGCTCGACATAATGTACGCTAAATTTGTAAATAGGAACCCGTCTGATTTCGTTAACCTAATTATTGAAAAATTTCACTCATAAAAACAAAAACTAGCCCTTAGAAATACGGAACTCGTCTGTTGTTGCCGAACAGAACGAGAAACTGGTGGTATTGCACACAATAGTCTCCTTAAAGGATCCCCTTAGAAATAACTTAGCCACACGGAACCCACAGACCCTAACTGTATTAGACTGTCTACTCCGTAACGACTTCCAATACTTAAAAGGACCCAATAATGACTATAAACAGAATTTGCCAATGCCAAGAACAGATTACTATAAACAAAAACCAACACAATATAACAAACCTTTAACAAGGACACCCCATTAGTAAGACTTCCGGAAAGGACGTACTTCCCCTCCGGTCCTATAAACATCGCACAAAGACCACAACCAAACAGGTACATACCGCCACAACAAAAACAACATAGACCAACACCGATGAGCATTTCCACTAGGAATGCTAGCCATAATGTAGGGCAACAAGATATGCGTACGCCATACAACATACCAATTACTCGGAGCAATTATGCTTTCGAGGAGGTAAATAATATGGAGACTAATGACAGAGACCATAATGAGACAATAAAGCAGAATAATTACCCGTTTGAAGAAACTAACCCACAAGCCACATACAATGAAAGCGATCATTTTTTAGAAGTAAGACAAACACGATCCCCAAATACCACTTAATGGCTATGGACGAGCAAAGCTCAATACTCCCTTATATCAACTACCCAAGGGACAATTTAAAAATCCTAGTTGATACAGGGAGCACTAAGTCTTTCGTGAACCCTACAGTAGCCAATAAATATTTCAAAGACTACATACGACAGGACCCATTCTAATTTCAACAGCACACGGAGAAAGTAAAGAAAATTTTAGTACATTTATTCCATTAGGGAAATTGTTCAAACAAAAAAATCTAAACCTAAAATTTTATCTTTTCAAATTCAATAGAAATTTTGACATATTATTAGGAATCGATAATCTCAAAAGTCTAAAAGCTGATATTAATCTAACGGAAAATAAATTAGTAACGCCAAGCGCAAAAATTCCCTTGAAATATCTCAATATACAAGAGAAACAGTATTCCTTTCAGTTAACAGGAAAGTCGGAAGAAATAATTAAAATCCCAATTCAAAATCTAAAACAAGGACAAGGAATAATTCCTAACATAAAACTCAAAACCATTGAAATCCCCGAAGGTCTAGTAAAAGTAGAAAATTTTGAAGCCCTATGCCCCATTAAAAACCTAAGCGAAAAAACCCTCCAAATCAAAATAAAGAACCCAATCCCAGTCACCGAAATATTGGATCGTGAAATTAACCAATTTAAAATGTTCGAAATTAATAATATAGAAAATAAAGATTCAATTACCTCGCAATTACGCATGGATCATATGAATGATGAGGAAAGGTCCTCAATCATAAAATTAATAAGGCAATTTTCAGACATCTTCTATTCAGAAAACTTACCACTAACATTTACTAACCAAATCAAACACACAATTCAGACAAAAGATGAAATCCCTATATACGCGAAAACCTACAGATATCCAGAAATTCATAAAAATGAAATTCAAACCCAAATTAATAAAATGCTGGAACAAAAAATAATTCAACCTTCTCATTCCCCGTGGAATGCACCTGTATGGGTTGTTCCCAAGAAATTAGATAATTCTGGCAAACGGAAATGGAGGTTAGTGATTGATTATCGGAAATTAAACGATAAAACAATTGAAGATAAATATCCTATCCCCAATATAACTGACCTTTTGGACAAACTAGGGAAATGTAATTATTTTTCGACATTGGACTTGGCCTCCGGATTCCATCAGGTGGAAATGGAGGAAAATAGCATAAAGAAAACGGCGTTTAGCGTAGATAAAGGACATTACGAGTTCCTGCGAATGCCGTTCGGACTAAAGAACAGCCCCCCACATTTCAACGCGTAATGGATAACGTCCTCAGAGGATTGGATAACGTAATAGTTTATTTAGATGATATTCTTGTTTTCAGCTCAAGTCTACAAGAGCATATTAATAATTTGAAACTTGTATTTACCAGACTAAAAGAAACCAATTTTAAAGTTCAATTGGATAAAACCGAATTTTGTAAAAAGGAGGTTGCCTATTTAGGGCATGTAGTGACACCCGAAGGCGTCAAGCCAAATCCCGAAAAAATTCAGTGTATCCAGAATTTTCCAATCCCCAAAACAGAGAAAGAAATTAAATCATTCCTAGGATTGCTAGGTTATTATAGACGATTTATTCTAAATTTTGCTCAATTAACTAAACCATTTACCAAATGCCTTAAGAAGAATTCAGAAATTAATATTAAAGACCCAGATTATATAGAGTGCTTTAATAAATGCAAAAATGTTTTAAGCAACAACCCGATTCTCCAATACCCGGATTTTTCGAAGACATTCCACTTAACGACTGACGCGAGTAATGTGGCCATAGGAGCCGTACTCAGTCAGAATTCCAACAATGCGGACCTCCCTATTGCTTATGCAAGTAGGACCCTAAATGAATCAGAATCGCACCTTTCAACCATTGAGAAGGAGTTATTGGCGGTCGTATGGGCCACTAAACATTTCAGGCCTTACATTTATGGTAGGCATTTTAAAATCTATTGCGATCATAAGCCATTGCAATGGTTATTTTCAATTAAGGAGCCTAATTCTAAGTTGATGAGATGGCGTTTAAAATTGGAAGAGTATGACTACGAGATTAAATATAAAAAAGGTTCGGAAAACAAAGTCGCCGATGCATTATCGCGTATCGAATTAAACATGAATGAAGCTAACACTGGTGACAATGAAATAGATGAAATGTTAGTTCAATTTTTCACAGAACACCCTTCCATCGCGGAAGAAGTGCTCGGAAATAATGATCAAATTGAGACTCAATCTCTAATTGTAAACTTTGACGAACTCGAAGACAATAATGAAAATATAGACAACGACGAAACAGACGGAAATACCGTTCATTCTAATAGTGAAGGCAACACAATAATTTCTATACCCATAGTTGAAGGTCCAGTTAATACCGGGCAAAATCAAATAATTGTTTCAACCGTTGAACATAGCCCTACTAAACCAAAAATATTAAATTTACCCGGACAAAAAAAAAGAATAATAGTTCAAATTTCAAAATCCAATTTCGAATTGGATATTGTAGAATTTATAAAAAATTACATAGCCCCTAAAATAAAATATTCAATATATTTTGAAAACGATATATGAAGGGTACAGGGAAAAAAGCAGGTAAGTCAGTTTTTGGAGGTAGAGGTTTTTTTTTCTCTATGTGTACTGAGTAATAAGAAGCAACTTCTGAGCGCCTCAAACAAGTAAAAAAACGGGTTAGTCATGAATTATAAGCGAAGAAAGATTAACTGTGCAGGGAAAAAACAAGGCAAGTCAAGCGAAACAGGGAAAGAACCAGGTTAGTCAGTTTCAATCTGGCCGCTAGATGGCAGTATGGTTATCAGATTGTGAGGTTATCAGTTTTGTTGTCTTGTTTACAATTTTCGCAGTTTCGTCGTTGTCATTTTTAGTTGTTGTGCATATTTGTGCAAGTGTTGTGCATATTTTCGGACCCGAAATGTCATCAGATGACGAAGGTGTGAAGTTTAATGATGTTAAGAAAAGAAAGAAGACCGGGCGAGTTACAGATGTTGGTAAAAAGATAAGGCTAAGCTCTCATGAAATGGGAGATCCATGTAAATGCTCACGTTTTAACTGTTTTGAAGTCATACCACAAAAAGCACGAGAAGACATACTGCGGAATTTTAATAATCTTAGATCACATGATGAGCAAAATGCCTATTTGTGTGGCTTGATAACATTACTTCCTGTCAAGCAAAGGAGGCCAAGACATGACGAAGCTGTTGTTGTTTTCCGCGATGCAACGTTCGCTTACAGAGTTCGAGTCAGTGACAGTAACAGTAACATCACAGATGTCCCTGTGTGTGCTAAAGCCTTCTGTGCTATACATGGAATCACAAAGAGCAAACTAGAATACCTGCAGAGGGCAATGAAACTAGATGGAATCGCTCCACGAGATAAAAGAGGTAAACATAGTACCCACCATAGAAAATTAGATGCAACGACAAAATTGTTAGTCCACAACCACATAAAAGGTTTCCAAGGGCGCAAAAGCCACTACAGCCTTCACGATTCTAAAAAGATTTATTTGCCTGAAGAACTTACTGTTAAGAAGATGTTCATGATGTTTAAAGAAGTGAACTCCTCTGTGAGAATTTCGTATGAAACTTACAGGTGTATTTTTAATACAGATTTCAATATTGCTTTCGGGTACCCCCGGACAGACACGTGTGCCACATGCGATGAATTCACAGCCAAATTGAAAGTATTATCTGCACACAGAGATAGTGAGGAACTAAGAAAACTGACAACAATGAATGTCCTTCATAAAAAAAAAGCGGAAACGTTTTACACACGTAAAAAAGCTGCAAGAATTGCTTCGAACAAAAGTAAAAAAATCGAAGCGATTTGTATGGATTTCGCGAAAAATATTTCGATCCCTAAAATTTCGACAAACGACGTCTATTATAAACGTCAGCTATCCATGTATACTTTTAATATCCATGTTCTTTCGACTGGACAGTCGATCTTTTATAGTTACCACGAAGGAGTTGCCTAGAAAGGGCCTAATGTAGTGGCACCTACATTCTCAATTTTCTTGATGACGAGGTGGAAGAACTAGAAATATTCTGCGATTCTGCAGGCGGGCAAAATAAGAATTTTACCATTTTCAGATTTATTCATTACCTAACCAACATCAAAATACATGGCTTGAAAAAAATTAAAATAACTTTTCCTGTTCGAGGTCACTCATATCTCGAGTGTGACAAGAATGTAGGGCTGTGGAATTTAAAAAGCCCCATAGAAACTCCGACTAATTTCAGAGATATAATAACAAATGCTAGGGTGAAACCATCCCCATTTATTGTTATTAATGTGAAGCAGAAACTAGTTCTCGACTGGAAGACGTTTTTAGACAGCCAATATTTGTTGAAATGTAGTTTCAAAACTCAACCGATAAAGGAGATTGTGGCTTCGTCTGAGCATTGCCGTCTCCTTTACCATCGTTCAACATACAATGGTGCGATGACGAGTAGTGTAATAAAAAAGCCTGCCTGTAGACCTTCTGGAATTAGAAAAGGCGAATTTCAACTACCAGCTCGATTATATCATGGTGAGTTGAATTTATTATTTTCTCGAAAATGTGGATTATGTCAATATTTTGTGGATAGTTTGGGATACTTGCAAACTTGTAGATATACCTATTACTTCAACTTGACTGTAAACATTTTTTGTTATTTTTCCTTTAGGTCGCATACCAATTGCAAAGGCCAAATATACTGACATCATGAGTTTAATGAAATTTTGTGGTCCTGCTGCTAACCAATTTTTTCAGAAACTCATTCATGACTAGCGCCCACTAGGTAAGCAAGTTAACTAATGAGGCCTTAAAGAAACATAGTATTTTATAATATAGCAAAATAAACAAAATATTACCCCGGATATAATAAAATACATATATTTTTCAGTGCATGGTGTCCTTTGTTTCAGATGACATCTGTTTTTTCTCTGGTTACCTTGACATACCTGGTTTTTTCACTGTTTCAAAAGGTTTTAAAATAATTTTTTTTTGTTTTGGAATTATGATTCAACTGACCATTACTACCTGTGTATGATTCTATCCTATACATATCCTAATTATGTATCCATCTTTTTAACATTTGAATTTACTGTTTTTTTAAGTACAATAACGTTTTTTATTTAAAATATATTTTTTCTCAAAACGGAGTTTTGGTGATATACCTGCTTTTTTCCCTGTACCCTTCATATATGAAGAATTTTATTCCATAATGGCAAGACATTTCAAAGATTCGGAAATCAATTTGGTAAGAAACACAAAAAAATTAATAGACGTTGTAGATGAGGAAGAAATTATGGAAATAATTGATAAGTACCACACAAGTAAAACTAATCATCGCGGCATTGATGAAACCGAGGAAAGAATAAAAAATGTTTATTATTGGCCTAATCTAAGAAAATATGTTCAGAACTTCATCAATAAATGTGAAGTATGTAAACTAACAAAATATGATAGAAAACCTTTAAAGCTTAAACTTAATATTACCCCTAATCCTAATAAGCCATTTGAGATAATTCATATGGATACAGTAACATTTGAAAAAACTAAATTCTTAACTTTAATCGACACATTTTCTAGATACGCGCAGGCATATAAATTAAAGTCAGGACAAGCAATTGAAATAGTGAATAAATTAATTAAGTTCTTTTCGCGTCATAACCTCCCGAATAAAATCATTTGCGATAATGGAACGGAGTTTAATAATTCTTTAGTCAAAGAATTATTATCCCTACACAAAATTCAAGTCCATTTTACAAGTTCACAACACCCAGAGTCGAACGGCCCAGTAGAACGACTACACTCAACAATAATAGAACACATTAGATTATTTAACAACCAAGATGCATACAAAAAAAGATTCAATCGGCAATAAAGTTAGGCTTGCTATTCTGGCCTATAATAATACAATCCACTCCATCACTAAATTAAAACCAATAGATATAATTAATGGTCATATCGGGAACGACACCCCATTTGCTGCCGACCTTGAAACACAAATTCTCAACGATTATATAAATAATCACAAAGAAAAGACAAAGTTAATTTACCAGAAAATAAATGAAATCAATTCTATATCTAAAGAGAAAGTTATAAATAAAATAAATCAAAACAGGGAAGAGGCTCCTGATTTCCCACAGGAAATATTTGTAAAAAACAAACAAAAACAAAGTAAAACAAAGAACAAATACACGAAACAAAAATTAAAATCACTAAATAAAACTTTAAAAACAGCCCAAGATATCCCAAGTATCATAACACCCTAGAAAAAATACATTTGTCTAATGTGCAAAGACCAAGAAAATTAAATGAAAATTCTCATGATTTTCCAGGTCCTTCTACGTCACAAGAGGGACAATATTAAAGGATATCAGCATAAATGCAGGCATCCTACCCATAAAACAAGGTCCTGCTAAGCTTCAACAAAAAACACATACTTTGATACATTATTACAACCTTACAGACTTATATTTAGAAGTTGAACTATTAGAAAATCAGTACACCAAAGTTATCCTATACACCAAACAGAATATTACTATTTATGAAGAGTTGGAAACTTCCTTTAACGTGCTCAACTATACAAAAAATGCTGTATTAGATAAAATTAACAACATTAGGATTCACTCAAGTAATAGAAGTAAAAGAGGGATCGTTAACGGGCTCGGAAGTATACTAAAAGCTATTACGGGAAATTTGGATAACTCTGACGGTGAAAAATTTGAACAATTAATTGAAAATCTAAGAGAAAACGAGCAAAAGATCCAAAATCAACTTAGTAAGCAATACTCTATTAATCAAAATATTATTGATAATTTTAAAGAAGCAATACAAACGATAAGATTTAACGGCGAGGAATTAGAGTATAGAATCTTAGAACTTAGTAGAACCATTAATTATAGAATGGATATAAATATTGTAAAAGAGACCCTTAACCAGTTACAAATTTTATATAACTTGATATTAAATACGTTGCAAGATGTAGAAAACTCTATAACTTTCTGCAAATTGAAGTCCCTAAATCCAAGCATAATAACCACCCATGACCTCTATCATGAACTTGAAAAAATTTCTCAATACTATAAGGAACAAATGCCTATAGAAGTTAAGTTTGAAAATGTTTTAGCTTATGAGTATTTAATTACAGTACAATGTGAAATTCACTTTGGGAAAATTATTTACAGTTTAGATATACCAATAAATTCTAAAGTTAAATATGAAATATTTAAATTATATTCAATTCCCTCAAAATTCGAATCACAATATGTTACGGTTATTCCTGAGAATAAATATGTATTAAAAACAGTCGATGACAGTGTAATAATACCTTTAAATAATAACTGCAAACAGACGGACAAATTTTATCAATGTTTCGAAAGTGACTTATCCAACCACCACTCAAGATGCGAGAGTGGAATAATCCTACAAGAATCACCATATAACTGCAGCTTTGTTAAACTCTACATAAAAGAAAACCATATTGAACTTATAAAGGAAATAAACCAATATCTGATCATATTCACACAACCAGACAAAATTTTAATTGTTGAAAAAGAAGATTCGGAAACAAAGACAATACATGGCATATATCTTATGAAAACTGAAGAAGCCACTGTTTATTACAAAGGTAACAAGCTGATTCACCTGTCACACACGAATGGACATCATCGTATACTTCCAACTATCAACTTTAATCTAACCCAACAGAGAACTCCCGAAATGGAAATCCACCTCAAGAAATTCACACTTCAAGACATATCTTTAAATCCTGTAATCCCTATAAGAGAAAGTAAGAGAAATAACAATGATAATTATTTGTGGATAATAATCATATGTTGTATTGTTATTAACATCATTAGTATTACTGTTTACCTAATATGTAAATTTAAACCATTTAAACTTAAACTCAGATTAAAAAAGCCTAAACCACCTGTAAACAATACTGAAGAAAATCAATTCACAATTAATATTTAAGTTTTACAGAATTTGTATCCAAATGTATTAGAATTAGTAAATAAGAATTATAAGTATAAGAAAGTATTGTACAATTAATTAGTATATAAGAATAGTAAATAGGAATTATTGCATAAAGAAATTGTATGGGTAAAATAATTGATTGATTTGTATTTTCATTCTTCCTAGGGGAAGTCGAATTTAAAGGGGGAGGAGTTATAGATCATAACATAATTAAATGTAATTTCCCGTCAGCACTCTGTAGTCCTAGAAACAATGCAAGTGTGCATTACTAGGAAACCCCCTCCATACTGCTGCATATGTAACTAGTCTAGATATGAGAGAAGAAAATTTAATAATTCAATTCTAATTTGTACTTTCATCGGGAAAGAACACAGAGTTCCCAACTAGTGTGTTAAGTGAATATTAACATTATTATTTGTGTATCAATATTATTAATTATATAGATTGTACTTAAAAGAAATAAAAATTTTTTTTAAAAACAAATCTATAGACATTAATAATTTAACTTATATATAGAATTGTGTATTGTCTCAGTGTACTAATAAAACAGTTTACTGCTTTCTTATTAATATTATCAAATATTAAGCCCTCAGCTTCAGAAGTGGGATTACAACATGGCTACTTTAGGTTCAATTGGAAAAATTGAACGTAATATTACAAGGCCTTCACTTAATGCCATTAAGAGCCTTTCATATGTTAGTGTATGAAGAAGAAGGTAATCGTCAGAAACGATCAAGATTACGTAACTTTGAAGGTTTTTCTTTTGATTTAAAATCAACTGAATTTGAAGCTAAATTGAAATTTATTGAAGAAAATTTAACTGAAGGGGACTTTAATCTTAGTGTGTGATATAATGAATATTGACCATGATGGTGACAAAAGTGTTTTGGCCAAACGTATTTGTGTTCTGTAAAGGAATTTAAATGAATTAGAAAAGGAATTATTTGATTCAGGCAAAGAAAATGAAGATGATGATGTTGGAAATGATATAGACGAGTGTAGCTATGTAAGTACAAATTCTTCTCATGAATGCCATCCTAAGTTTGTACTGAGTTTTAGGGACATTGAGGACTCTATACGACCCTTTACTGGCAATAATAATTATACAGCCAATCAGTGGATCACTGAATTTGAAAATACTAGGTTGTTGAGGTGGAATGACTTGGAAACCTTCATTTTCGCTCGTAGATCAATCAAAGGATTTGCTAAGACTGTTATTAATTGTGAGCCAAACATAACAAATTGGACGGCTTTAAAAAGTGTTCTTAGAGCGGAATTTCCGTCAAAAATAAATAGTGCAACACTGCATGGTATGCTAGCCAGTAGACGCATGAAAATGTGCGTGAATATTTTTGTGCTATGCGCGAATTGGCAGGTAAAGGGAATATTGATGAGGAAGCTTTAATTAAATATGTTATAGATGGAATCCAAGATGAAGTCAGTAACAAAAATATTTTATACGGTTGTAATACTATTTCAAAATTTAAGCACAATTAGCCATTTTTTGAGACTAAGCAAGACTAAGCAGTAGGATAAAGGATAGCAAAAATAATTCTCATTCGCTTTATAATAAACAACCAGAAGGCGCATGCACATGTAAGCGAATTCAATCTACAGCTTTTCGCAAAGAAAACAGTGATATAAGATGTTATAATTTGGGGGAAATTTGGACATATCTCGTTGAACTGTAAAGCCGCAAAAAGAGCTCCAAACTCTTGTTTTAAGTGTGGTTCAAGGTGCACCAAATAAAGGAATGTCCTCAAACAACGTCAGATCCTGTAAGTAACACTGCTAAAGGGGAAAGCACCACTATTGGCATTGTAGAAAATAAACCAGCTATTGTTCCAACCTATGAAGCTTCTGTCTTATTAGAGGTAAGCGATAATACAATTCAGCAGTAGGTGATAGTGGCAGTCCTATTGCGTTGTTATCGGAAAAAATTATTCCTGATGGAGTGCTAATTTCTCCATACTCTGCTGGTATACAATTTGAAGGGCTAAATAAAAGCAAATTAGAAATTTTAGGTGAATTAGCACAAAATAATTGTATTGATATAATTAATTTTCCTATCAAATTTTATGTAGTGCCTCATAATGCTGTAAATTTTTCTTGCTTGTTAGGCAGAGATTTCATTGCAAATTAAAATTTTAAAATTACATTTAATGGTAATATTATTCAGATTGTTTTAAAGAAGTCTGAGTTAGAAGATGAAAACATTAATAAAATTTTACAAATCGATATTTCTAGTAATAATAAAAATGAACTGGAACTAGATATTAACCCGGCAGTACAGACGCGGGGTCTTAAAAGACCCCAAGCAATTAAATCTATTGATACTTTTTTTTGACGTTGGCTACACTGGTTATCTTCTCAAAACATAACATTCGTAATATCTCTTACTTTAAAACTTACTATAACTTCTAATTTCGAAAACTAACGTTGTTTTCATTGTTGAGGGTCGTTTAATACCCCACGTATGTACAAAAGTTTTGTTTTTTTCAAATCCTTTTATGAAATATTATACTGCGAATCACATTATTTTTTGTTATCTGCGGTTGTTGCAGTAATATTTACAAGAACATCTATAATTTTTAAGTTATACATAAGTAATACCAGGTAATAAATTTACTTGAAATTATCATCTTTTTCAGTGATATAAAGGCTCAATTATAATTATAAGTGTAATATTTTAGTTATGGATCCTTATGAACAAGAACAGGAAAGAGTGAGACAATTATTACAGGATCATATTCAAGATTTCCCTGATATAGATGATTTATCGGACTTGGACGGAGAAACTGATCATGAATCTGAATATTTTGGTATAGATAACTTTATATTTTTTAATGAATTTGATTCACAAATGGAGTGTTAATTATTTTAATAAAAGGCGCGAAGCGCCCTTATTAATCTAAAGCAAAAATGTGTATTTTTTATCCTGTTTCCTGTAGAGGGGATTGGTGTTTAGAACGTACCCGTACGCGTATACTAGTATTACTTATATACGCGTACGGGTTAAGCTCTAGTCAGTGTTCACTAAGATTTCTAAGTATGAAGGTCATACAACAGACGTCCAGTGGCAAGCGTGAGCATGTCGGTTCATCACCTCCCACCAAGGTCAAGAAGCGTCAGCGTGGTAGTAGTCAGTTTCTCATGACTTTACCATTAGGTGGGGAGAAACCATCCTTTTATATACGGGACTTAGTGTTACTGAACTTAAAACTTTTTGCGACAGTGTTAAGTTATTGTATAAGTTTAGAAACAGGTCAGAGAGGTACGCATAGTGAGTATCATCTACATATTTATGTTAAATTTTTGGAAAAATTGTTGCTGGTAGATGTGGGCGATTATTATAAAGCAGTATTTGATGTTGAACATTTCGATGTACAATCAGTGCGGTCGGAACGTAATGTTCTTAAATATATAACTAAGGAAGATGAACATTGTTTGCACAATTTTAAAATTTCAATGCTTTCTGTTCGGTTTCAATGTTTCCATTATTTTAGCCAAATGGAAGTGTTTAGTTTTTGTCATCCCTTTGTTGTTGAACATAGGAATAATTATAAATTTTTAATAAATATGTATGAAGAGGTACGCTCAAAGCTTCGCCTTGGTTACAGTTATATATATCCTGATGTAAGGGTTGACTTTGAATGGTGTAACAAAGTTTATACATGGTATGATACTTTTGTCACTACATGTTATTATTATAAGAAAAAACATTTATATTTATACGGCCCTTCAAATGTTGGTAAAAGTACTGTTATTAATTCTTTGCTTCGCGGGTTGCATTCTCTAATTTTCTATGGACCGTCAAGTAAAATAGCATATCCTTTTGATATGTTATTAGATACTCATCGGGTGATTTTGTTGGAGGAATTTAATATAAATAATTGGGATTTAGATTTCATTAAAAAACTTTTAGCGGGCGATGTTGTTACTATTAATAGAAAGTATTGTGATAACAGAAAGTACGCTAATAAGTTGCCTATTATTATGATATCAAATTACCGACCGCCAGATTCTTTTGAATTTCTAAATCGTGTTTGTGTAATTAATGCGGATCAACCTTTTTTTCAGGATATAACCGAAGGCCCTTTTATTACTTCTACTGATGCCGTTTTTGTACCGTCGACGCCGGCTAGTTCGGAGATATTATCGTCCCCGGTTCGTCCGTCTACGTCGAGGTACTAAAATACTAATACTGATACGTCTGGTACTACCTGATACCAGAAATTTAGGCCTATTACGGCATAACGCTATTAACCAGTTAGAAACTACTGATAACTACCAAACCGAGTATTACGATCGCAAACATAAGGCCTCTACTCAATACCAAGTAGTTGATACGTGATGATACAGAATGTGGATGTGATCCCAGGAATAAATAAAAAACTGTTACCCGCTTATAGAGGCCCATACGTAGTTAAAAAGGTTTTGGAGAACGATAGGTATGTTATTACGGATCCGGAAGACTTCCAATTAACGCGCTTCCCAATGAAGGAGTAAGTTCTCCGGGTAATATGAAGCGTTGGTTGCCTGCGAGGCCAGACAAGTTTGGTGATGTTGCTAGATCTTATTATCCTACATTATTTTACTAAGAGCATTTACAAACAGTTAAGACATTTATGGTTTAATGTTGTGTCATTAAGTGGTGATTTGTTTATAATATAGTTTTCTGTTTTATTTTATAATGTATGTATGTATGCTTTATTGCTTATAGATATATATCATAGCAATGAGTTAGAGCACTCATTTAAAAAAAAAATAAATTATACAATCATGGCAAATAATTACATTCTCAAAACTAAACAAAAGAGAGAAAAAAGAAAAACCTATTTATATAAACAAAACATATAATACACTGCATTATGATAGAGAACAAAACAAACAAACAGAAAGAAACAATAATATGTACGAACTAAAACCTAACTTATTTTAACCAGTAATGAAATCTCTTAATTTTAGCGATTTGACTACATATAAATAAATATCATCAACCTTTTGAATATTGTTAATAGTTAGTAAACCAATAATATTATCTTCATAACTATTGAAATTAAGATAGTTTAAGTGTATTGTGTACTGTTCGGACGAAGTGCATGGAGTACAGAGCTGTGGTAACCCGTGGGGTCGCTACTCTCTAAAGAACTGCAAGCAACAGATAGTCCTTGCGGGTATGCGTTTAGTGTTTGTCAAGATGTTGGAAGAAAAGTTAAATAGGAGAGAGACAGGACAGCGGCATCTCTGGACAGACGGGGCAACGACAGCGGGCATCCCTGGATGGAAGAATGAACAAACCGGTAACATTTAAATAATTTTAAAAAAGTCAAATAAATCACCTGGTTAATAATAAAAGCAATCAAATTAAATCACCTGGTTAATAATAAAAGCAATCTAATTAAATCACATGGTTAAACAAAAGAATAGAGGTGAAACAAAAAAATAATAATAAGACGCATAGTTGTGTTTTCTATTTCGGACTATAGTTTAAATCCGCAGGGGTGAGTGTTTGTCTTCATCTAATTAATAATTTTTCTTTATTCATTATTTATTTCTATTGTATTTTATCATGAATTATAGCAATTTGATTTTCTCAAAAATAAAAATAATAATAATTATTACTAAATTTGTACACTTTTACTTGTTTTGTTTAGTACAGCTTTTTGTCGTGAGTTTTGAAAATAAACTTGTTGAAGATCAAGCATTTGCCTTTTTTCTTGTACTTGAAACCTAACTCGTCTCTACTGAGTTTGTCGGAGCAGCCACAGGTTTTTCTTTTGACGTAACAATGTCGGAAAGTGAATGCAGTTCCACGAGTTCAGTACAAGTAAAAAAACGCAAGAAAGATGTCATCAACAGAGATGAGTATAAAAGAGAGAAAATAAAGTTCTGCAAAGTGAAGGGGCTCCCACACACTAATCATAGAGGGAAGGAAATAGCTGCAAGGAAGCAAGGAGATGTGTGCACGTATGTACAATATCATAATGTTTACTTTAGATTAACGGTATGTAGTTTGGTAGGAAATAATCTAATTGTTTTTCCAGTAACAAAGTTGCATTTGTGTGTAATTGATTAATGACCAGAAATATGGCATAGACTCTAATTTTTTCGTTTTTATTGTTTTTAGGTGCAAGCAACAATGTTTTATGAAAATACCTGAATCAGATAGAATAGCTATTGTAAAAAAAATGTCGTCATTTGAAAACAAAAATGAGCAAGATTTGTACCTCCAAGGTCTTATAGAACTGGATGATATAAAGAGGAAACGTCCTAGAAAAGAGGATCCCAAAGCAAGAAACATCAACTTTGTTTACTCTGTTCTTGTTTATAACAAACGGATTATTGTATGTAAAAAAGCTTTCATTAGTCTGAATGGAGTAACTGACAACCGTGTACGCCGTTTATGCAACCTACTTCAGCATGGAGAGCGTCCTGTGGATAAGCGGGGGAAACATCCCAGCTCAAGAGCAATCCCTGGGAATACTTGCCAGCTAATAAGGGATCATATAGAATCATTCCCTGTAAAAGAAGCTCATTATTCTAGACCAGGGGTCTCCAAACTTTCCAGCCTTAGGGCCATACTGATTACTCCCGTAAGTTCCGAGGGCCAAGATGGCAACACTGCATATTATTAATTTTCCTGTCATTATCTGTAATTTCTAGATTCGTTGTAGAGTACGAGCCATGAGTAGTAACGTGACACGACAGCTGGTGGGCACAAGCGGAAATAGGTAGTACCTTCGATCGCTAACAGATGGCGCTAATAGCAGGTACAGAATAATATCGTTGGTTCTAGAAAGTTCTGGTGTCTTCCACTCACTTCTAGATGGCAGTAATTGGAATATATAAGAAGGCTAGTGGCGTAACTACAAGTCAGTTCCTATGAAACTGTTGTGAAATAAAATAGGGCGTACCTCCTTAAAACAAGTTTGTGCGTGTAACAGTATTTTGATTTGATTTGAATTGTTGCTTTTGTGTGTGATTTAGTAGAATGGAAAAGAAGCGAAAAATTGATAGTGAATGCAGAAAATTCAAAGATCAGTGGAACATTCAGTATTTCGTAATTGAGTCCAGCAACAAGGCACTATGTTTGATTTGCAATGAAAGCATAGCCGTTCTCAAAGAATATAACATGAAACGTCATTATGAAACAAAACATTCTCAAAATTACTCAAAATATACAGGAATTGTGCGGACAGAAAAATTCGAAGCTTTGAAGCGCGGATTGAAATCGCAGCTATCTTTATTTACAAAAGTCAAAACTGAACAAGAGGCGGCAACTCGTGCCAGCTTTCGTGTGGCTCTTGAAATTGCAAAACGTGGAAAACCATTCGCCGATGGAGAAATGATCAAGGAATGCATAATTGCAGTAGTCGAAGAAATGTGCCCTGAAAAGGTAAATTTATTAAAAACTGTCAGTATGTCAGCAAACACTGTGGCTCGAAGGGTAGAAAACATCGCTGAAAATATATCCTCTCAACTGTTCGACAAAAATGGACATGTTGAGTGGTTTTCTTTGGCCTTGGATGAGTCAACGGATGTGTCAGATACTGCTCAGGTGTTGATTTATATTAGAGGAGTAGATAAAAGCTATGAAGTGCACGAAGAACTTCTTGATATGTATAGTATTCATGGCACAACTACTGGTACCGATATTTTTAAAGGAGTTGAAATGGCCATTAATAAAAAGAACCTTCGATGGAAAAACTTGAAATGTGTTACAACTGATGGAGGCAAAAACATGAGTGGGAAAGATAAAGGAGTGGTCGCTCTTGTGTCAAAGGCTGTAGAAAATGACGGCGGCTCAAAACCATTAGTCTTACATTGTATCATTCATCAACAGTCTTTGTGCGGAAAATGTTTGGATATGTCTGACGTTCTGAAACCAGTCATATCAGCTGTTAATTTCATCAGATCTTTTGGGCTGAATCACCGACAATTCCGACAATTTATTGCAGAGATTGGAGAAACAGACTTACCTTATCATACTGCCGTACGCTGGCTTAGTTGTGGGAAAGTCCTTCAGCGCTTTTTTGAACTTCGAGCAGTGATCGAAATTTTTTTGAATGAAAAGCACCGCCCTCTTACTGAATTACAAAACAACGCATGGCTATGGAAGTTAGCATTCTATGTTGATTTGACAAAACATGTGAACGAACTGAATTTGAGATTGCAAGGAGAAAACCAGCATCTTCCTGATTTATACACTAATATCAAGTCATTCCGGATGAAATTGATACTGTTTCAATCACAACTACGAAGTAAATGTTTTTCACATTTTAAAACATGTGAAATATTCAGCCACACTACTGAGACTGAGTTTCCTATCGATTTTGCAATCGAAACTTTGAGTGCTTTGAAGATAAATTTTGATACTCGTTTCTCGGACTTTGATGCCATTGCGAATCAAATTAAGATTTTTCAGAATCCTTTTGATGCTGACATTGAAACCCTAGCCCCGGAACTTCAAATGGAAATGATTGATCTTCAGTGCAGTGATATAATTAAGAACAAATATGAAAACTCATCTTTGTTGGAATTTTATAAGAGTCTTCCACTGACACAATTTGATAATTTGCATAAATTTGCTCGTGGGCTGTTTTCCGTTTTTGGTACTACTTATTTGTGTGAGAAAACCTTCTCCAAAATGAAGTACACAAAAAATGTATACAGATCTAAATTAACTGACGAGCATCTTAAATCTCTTTTAATAATTGGTACAAGTAAAATTAGTCCACAACTACAAACTATTGTCGGTGGAAAATCTCAATTACATACATCTCATTAGCATTTCATATGTCATGTTTGTTATAAGGTATGTGTTGTTCATTACTTACAATGTATAAAATGTTAGTTGGATTCATTTCAATAATTTGTTAGTTATTATATGCTGAAGTTAAATTTACTGCATAAATTATACATGTCTTTACTCATTACCATTCTGTGTTTCTTTATCCAACTTATCACAAACATTTTATTTGCTATAAAAAATATTTGTTCTCTAAAAGGAGTTTTCAAGTATGTCTCCGCGGGCCGGACAAAATCTGTCTGCGGGCCGGATGTGGCCCTCGGGCCGTAGTTTGGAGACCCCTGTTCTAGACGGAACGTGAAATATCTTGATGCACGACTGGATGTTCGACAGATGCATGAAATGTTTCTAATAATTAATCCTGCCGAGAAAGTTAACTACAAATTCTATCTACAATGTTTTAAGGAAAATTTTTCTTTGTCATTTGGAAGACCGCAGGTAGATACATGCTCTGTCTGTGAAGAACTTGGCCAGAAACTTAAAAGCCCACATCTGAACGATAATGCTAAAAGAGTCGTAGCAGCGGAACTCATGGTACACAAAAGACGAAGCAAAAAGTTCTATACAACCATGAACAGTTTAAAAGAAGTATGCAGCAAAAGAAGTGATATTGTGGCATTGTCGTTTGATTTCATGCAAAATCTCCCTCTTCCTGACATACCAGTGCAGGAAATATTTTACTACCGACAGCTATGGGTGTTCAATTTCTGCGTCCACAACATCAGCACTGGTAAAGCATCATTTTACTCCTATCATGAGGGCGAAGCGGAAAAAGGGCCAAATGAAGTCTGCTCGTTCTTGTCGAAATATATAAACGATGAAGTTTCACAGATTGTAAAAGAACTCCATCTTTTCTCAGATGCTTGTGGAGGGCAGAATAGAAACCACACGGTTGTTAGGTTTTTAGCTGCACTAGTTGCTACAAAAAGGTTCAAGAAAATAATTCATTATTTACCTATACGAGGACACTCGTATCTTCCCTGCGATAGGGATTTCGGTGTAGCGAAACGTCTGATTCGACGCACTGACAGGATATACGAACCTTCTGAGTATGCGGAACTAATACGAAAATCGAGTAAAAGCAATCAATTCACAGTGACCGAAATAAAACATTATGACATAATAGATTTCAAGCACTGGTGGCCTCAATACTACAAGAGAAACACCTTATCCATTGCTTCTCAAGGCAAAGGCATACCTAAAGACCGGAAAGTATCCTTTAGTATTACAAACTACCGGATGTTTGTATACGATGCTAGCACTCCCGGTG
Organism: Triatoma infestans; assembly: GCA_011037195.1. Taxonomy (NCBI): domain Eukaryota; kingdom Metazoa; phylum Arthropoda; class Insecta; order Hemiptera; family Reduviidae; genus Triatoma; species Triatoma infestans. Next base: position 50,274 of record JAAEAF010013644.1, read on the forward strand.
TTGTGGCAGCATCAGCTTATATAAATGGATTAGTGGCGGATTTATTTAGTCTTGGAAAGGCACTCAAAATACCACCACTGCCTACAAAAAAAGCATACTCTTCACCGGTGCCCATTCATGAAAACAAGGTGCAGGACATAGGGAAGATCATCCAGTATATTCCATATCAATATACTGATTTTTATAATACTATATTGCGATGGCCGATACACAGTCAAGCCATAGAGCGAGAGACAGTAGATGATTAATATTTTTTAAGGATATCTTGTATTTAAATAAATAAATATGCAATTATTTACATATTTATAACAAAAGATATGTGTGCACTCATTTATACAATAGTTTGATACACATAGTTTAGACATTTACACATAGTTTGAATACTGTAACGAAATTTTAAGTTAAGTTGGTTTTGGTTAGTTCTATTTTAGTTAATTGTAAAGTAAATCTCCCTCCAACAACAGAGTTTAAAGATTAGACCCCCACGTGTTGTGTCCACTGTTAGAAAAATTTGCCCTTTAACATCCCAAACACGTGTTTTCCCACCCATCTGGCCGTATCCCTTGACCTAGTTTAAGAGTTTAGTTTTTTAAAAAAGAATACGGTTAAGTCAGTTAGTGTGAAACTAAGTCTGCTCTGTGCAAGTCTGTGTTGTCACACTGTCTGAAAAACGCATCCTGAAGATGGGCGAACGCCCGAAACCGGTCGATGACCACAAAATGAAGCAGGCTACCACGGAAAATGTCTCTAATATTAATCGCTTTGAGTCTGAAAGAAAAGTAACAATATAAATGATGGAAAACTGTAAAGTAACGAATTTCATGTTGCACCAAACTATATAAATTGATTAAAAACTAAATAATACACTAAATAATATTGTTTAAGAATTATGGTGATTCGGGTACTTGTTAAAACAACATGAGTCCAAGAAATTAAAATCTGTTTTAAGATGAAATGAAATCAGATAACCAACATATCTTGCTTTTATTATAAAACTTATTAATTTATGAGTCCCCAATCAAAATGTCACAGAGCTAACTTCAAATTCATTAACTGCACGGACCTTTTTCTATTTTTCTCAAAACTTACTTTCTGTGACTCATGTGGTTTTACAAATGACCGATTCAATTCTAATTGAGTTTTGTATTTTGTGTTCCTATTTGATTTATTTAATGTATTTTGTTAGTCTGTAATGTTTATTATTTGTGTTGTATTTTCATTCTTATTTTCTAGTGTTTATTACATTCCATTTTAGTATTTTGATTTTAAGTGATTTGATTGTGGGACCAATCAAGGTCAGGATGGCCGAATCTGTGGCAACATTGTTAAGTAAGAGTGGTAACCTATAGAAGGTTACACAGAGTGTGTTGGCTAATCATTCATATACATATATAGTATTGTGTATTGTCCTATTGTGTATAGTATAGTATTGTCTACTAATAAAACATACTGCTTTCTTATTAATATTATCAAATATTAAGCCCTCAGCAGTAAATGGTACTTATTTGTTTTGATAACTAGTTCTTAAACCCTTTTGTTTCATTGATTTCGTAAATTGGCTTTTTCCTTCAAACCTTTATTATAATTTTTTATTCTTTTCAGGAAAAACTGGTTACCGAGTTAACCTAATGCCTCGAAGATGGAAGGGCAAGGGAAAACAATGGTTATTCTTGCAAGCACGCGACAGCCTGCACTTGCAGTATTTTTACTTTTAGACGATGAAGACAACGAAAAGAAAACAAAAGCATCCGTGATTAGAAAAAGGCAGGGATGGGTTCGTGTGTGAATTGCGAAAAGACTGAGAAATAGTGTTTTCGGAAATCTACTAATGGAACTAAGAAGTGAAGACAAACACTTCTTATACCACACATTTCGTTCGGATGTCTGCTGTAGACTGATTGTTTACTGTTACTAGCAAATCCGCTTATCCGGAAGAAAGATACACTAATGCTTAAATCCATTTCTTCAGCGGAGAGACTGGAAATTTCCTTAAAGTATTTGGCAACAGGTTGTACAATGATTACCACTTCTTAAATGTCGAATAGTTTTGCAAAGATCAATTTATTTCGGAAAGGTAACATGCACAAAATGTTTAGTTAAATATTCTATTAGTATAGAAATATATTAAGCAATTCATACTTTGAATTTGACAAACAAATTTCACATATTTTGAAATCCTCAACCAATTGCAAATAACAACACAATTCTAACATCAAATCGCCACAGAAAATTTTATTAATTGGTTTAAAAAAGAAAAATTCCTAAATATTATTGCGGCAGAATCCATCCGAAAATTAGGGGAGATTGCTGATATTGTTAAGCATATATAAAGCTCTCTATTGTTCGCAAAATCCGCTGTTAACTCTCAAATTTAAATTAACTAAAGATGGTTTCGTTAAGTCCATGCCAACCTCAATAATAACGGAGGTACAAATAAAAAACTCTTCAAACACTAGAAGAGGCCAAGCTTATGCTACTGCCCTCCGAGACTTCTCGAACTCGGAACTCCATAATTCATTATTCGCAATTGAAAAATTGGATATCCCTTTGCGGTCTGACATCCCCACCGCTGGATGACGTGATGAAATTGTCTGAACCATATTTCACCTGCAATCTCATAAAATAGCATTCCGCAGACTTCTACTCACTTAACAAGTGTCGCAAGGTGTGTAACGCATCTCCCTATCAAGTTCACCATCTTAAGGGGAGATCAATATCCGCATGCACGCCTCATCCTATTCTACGAAATCAGGAAGGGGAAGTTCCGACAATATATAAGCAGTATTAGTTGTATCTACAGAAAGAAGTCTTCAAGAAAGCATCAAGAAGGCATGTGTTTCAAGCTATACCACTTTTCTATACCATTTCTGTAAAGTCCTTGCATTTCTCTCAATCTCAATTATATCAGTGAATGGTCAGTGTACTTTTATCTACCTCAGTTCTCCATCCAGTCAAGAAATACCGACAAACCTGAAGAAAAAGGATTTTCCAGGTTATTAAGGAGGAGGACTTTCATTAATAGCAGACGGCTTTAGAATCCACAGCGAACGTCGTAAATATAATTCGAAGAATTAAGCAGTTATGCTGTTCTTTAAGTATTAATATTCAAAGATTTCAAAGCGGCCCACTTGTTTTTGGAAACTGTATTAAATAACAAAAGAATGAATAGTTTCATCCTTGAAAATTAAACAGTTTAATTTAAGTGGACGGGGACGATGCGTGTCAAAACTGGGCCATGTTCTAGTAGGCGATGTGAGCCTTCAAGTACAGCATGTGCCTTCTAAGAGCAGAAGCAGATCATCGTAAGACCACTAAAATAAAACTATTACCACAATTTTTAAAATAAATTTATGTATGTTACACAGTCTATTTATTTATACATACTATGAAATGATTATGTTGTGAGTATAATACAGCATTCTCCATCAACAATATATGATCCATATAAGGGACGTAAAACATATAAACAAAATAAGACTCAACTTTATTTAACTTACAAACGCCTATGAAAAGTCGAATTGCAGATTACAATTTATTCATGAAGTTCTAACTTATATTTATTTATCTTCAACTTCTTATTTATAATAAATTAAAATAAGCATCAATTCCCAAACTACTTTTATAAGAGTTACCTTTTTAAAAACAAAAACAAGAATTTTTAAAGAGCTGCCGAATTTGCAAACTAATTGTTGTTGACGTATTCATCATCATCTCAGACAAAAATATAAATCACACTAATATATGGAAAGTGTAGCTACTAAAATAAAATATTTCACAATTTTAATATAACTAGAATTAACAACAATAGAGCTGTACAAAATATAAATTTACACAATAAGTTTACAATAAGTAAGTTAAAATTCAATGAAATAACCACGTCACACACAATTTAACGCTCATCAAATTTCCACGTTACTAATTCATCCATGGTTTAGGGACCTTTCAGGTCACGCCAGTGACCTTCATTCATGGTTTAGGTGCTGTTAAGCCGCGCCAGTGACCTTCATTCATGGTTTAGGTGCTGCTAAGCCGCGCCAGTGACCTTCATTCATACTTATGGTTAAGTTGTGTGCGTGTGTGCTAGATATAAAGCCCAAACTCCATAAAGATAAAATTGTCGAAGTATTACTTAATAAATGTTATCTTGATTTTTTTTTATTTTTCAAATATAAATTCAAAATATTTAAGCATTGCATCAAGTTGTTCTTTTTTTTATTTATATCTAATCTTAAACTTAAATCATTCTGAAAATTAATATTACCCCATTTTTGCTTCAGTGTTAATGTGCCCCATTTCTCTACAATAAAGCTTAAAAAAAAAATATAATTCAAAGAGGGGCATGACTTGATTTTTGTTTCTTAAAAGTTGTGAGACTTAGTAGAGATCTTGCCAAATTAAGAATTAATGCTTTTCTGTAAACTCTTTTATTAATTATTTGCTTCAACAGATACCATTAATTTTTATTTATAGGAATTTTTTTGTTAAGTTAAGTCAAGTAATATCTATTTTATTCAGAGAGTTTTACATCCACAAGCGATCAACTGTGTTGCACAGAGGAGGCTGCTATGTACTTTTTAATTATCTGTGTTAATGAAATTTTAAGGACTTTCAAGGATGAATTTGAGAATTTTTACAAGAATCATTTAAATACCTCTCTTGTAATGGATCTATGGCGTTCTGAAACAACAGACACAGATCACTAAAAGAAATTCACATAATGTCACCAGTACTCTGACCACTTGTTATTTATAATTTACATGGCACTGAGAAGATACAAAATAATCTGATAATTTGAAATTTTATATCAATTCACAAACTACAGCTCATTATGTTCTAGTTTTCATAGAACTATTGAGTATAGACAAAGGGTTCATAAATATCTTCTGATATGGAACTCATAATGAGTGCAATAAGCAGCTACCAAACTAAAACACTTTTTCTTTTTTTTAATGCTACTCTTCAGTGGATTTGCTTGACCTAAATATTTTCGACAGCCTTCTCCATGCTTCTTCAGGAAATAATTCAGTACCAGTTATAAATTGGAAACATGTTGGGATTCAAAATACCTTATTCTGCCTTTTCCAGGTCAAGAAAAACTTAAGTTTTACAGTAAAATTCATTAGTTACTTGGTGAGAGCTTGGCTAATTTGTCAATCGGACTGTTCAAAATACCCCGTATCACAAACAAGGTGATACTATTTTGTATAAATATTTTGTTTGCGTGGTGATAGCTGGATTTTTTATTTCTCTTAGTACTAGAAAGATGCCCGCAAGGCTTATCTGTTGCATGCAGTTACTTGGGGAATAGCAACCCCATGGGTTACCACAGCTCAGTACTCCATGCACTCGTCAGAACAGTACACAATACTCTACATAAACTACAACAACCATACACTACATATACTCTACACTTCAGAGACAAGGACAAACACAGTACACAAACTCCGTCCCCAGTTAATTGGCGTAAGCTGAACTGCAACGCGGAGGTCCCGGATTCGAATCCAGCATGCTGTCCTTAGATTTTCTCTACCTAGGAGCCTCTACAACTCACTGTACGGTGATGAACACTGTTGTCTATAGCTAGACAACACTGCTTGGAGGTCGGCAGTACATTGAGAAGGCTCCGGAGGGCACAACAGATCTTTCAGCTCGCAGTATTGTTGTAATCCCCTACAACAATCTACTACTAGTAAGATGACGTATTGCGATTATACCAGAATTTTACCAGAAGTAAACGTTTTGAGGTCCGCTGAGTCTAAAAAATGGGGATTTTGTGTATGCGTTAACAGAATAACTCAACAACGAAAAGTCGCAGGAAGCTCAAACTTGGTATCCGTTTAGGTACCAACACCGCATCAGGCACAAAAATTTCGGGCAAAATCCCGGTGGTATCAACCGGTGATTTTTGTGGGACGGCTTCAATAATTTTCTTTTAACTTCATAAGTAGGAGACAGGCTTGCGAAGATGGACCAACATGTAAATGGACATTAGAGAACTCCTTTGAAAGTAATGGTAGCAAAATTCAAGAATGCAAAACTTATTTTTTAACAGCTTATGTATTTCCGAGATGTTTGTGAAAACCGCTCTCGACAAAAAACAGGTAGGTGGTATTGTTTCCAGCGACAAAAGGGGGTCAAATAAGTCAAATAAACAAGTCAAAGAATGTATTCGTAGCCATATAAATAAGAAGTAGAAAGTCATTACAGAAGGGAAAGAACAAAGAAAAAGTATTTAGGTAATGAGCTAAATATATCTAAAATGTACAATTTTATATCTTGAAAATTGTAAAAAGAATAATGTGGAACCATAGAGCCATTCTTATCGCAAAAGAGTGGCTCTATTCTCATATTTTTAATACAGAATTGATTTTGTCGTTCAAGCAACCACATAATGACACATGCGATTTATGGAATGAGTTTCAGTTAAAGCTTAAATGTAGTAGTAACACATCATCAGAAGATTTTATTCAGATCAAACATAACTACGATATATGGAGGAAGCAAAACAAAGATATGAAATTAAGAAGAATGATAAAATAATTTCGAAGGAATGCCCACAGAATAAATGAAAACTATTATGATAGAGTTGCAGAAATGTTTGCCGACACCTTTCCTGACTAATTCATAGGCTTTCTATTTACGGAAATTGATAAAAATGTAACAATTTTTGATGCAACACTAGATAAAAGTTATTATGCCATGAGGGATGAAACCGTAGGAGGCCGTGGAGCATGTGAGATTGCATCATGCATCTTGAAGTGGGCAATGGATGCCTTAGTTGGTACAGAGATTGAAGAACTGACAATTTGGACAGACAACTGCGCTGGCCGAAATAGGAATTTTGTTATTATGACGTGTTATTTTTGGTTACTTAAGCGCATTCCAGTACTTAAGATTATAACACATAAATTTCTTCTCAAGGGGCTCACACATATGGAAGTCGAAAAATACCAAATGATATAAAATTAATAATCCCATTCATTTAGATTTTGGTGAAAAAGTGAGGTTATAGTTCCTCTTAAGTGCTATTTCAGTTTATTACACAATTCTATCATTTAAATGGGGGAGGGGGGATTGAAGTTGTTAGCGTCCGAGATTGTTCTCACTTGCAACCTGGATATCCAACTAAACGAACAACATCAGTCGCCAGCGTATCCTTTATATCAGGGGTGGCCAACAAGTCGACCGCAAAGATTTTGAAAGTAGCCCGCGAAGCTAAAGTTGAAGAACTTACTTTCACTTAAATTAATGTTTGGAAATCTTAATTCGATAATTTATTCTTACAATAATAAACTGTCTGTGCAACGTACCCATACCGTTTGTATTTATCCCGATGAACAATGCAAATGAATGTTAACTTTTAAATTAATTGTAGTTGCAACGCATGCGCATATTAATAGCAATCGCACAAAATGGGGCAAAATCATGTGTCAGACAGTAAAGTGACAGCCCCTGGACTTCAATCCACATTCCTTCAATCTAACATTCCGTGCGAACAGAAGCAGGTATGTTAGTTATTAATTATTGTTTTAAATGTTATTAAAATTTACCCTATTATTTTAGAATGAATAAACCAAGAAGTACAGGCCGGAAAAAAATAAAAACTTATCATTATCACAGTGAATGGGAAGAAGATTATTTCTTTACTATGATGAAAGATAAATATGTGTGTTTTATTTGCAATGCAACATAGCTTTGCCTAAGAAAGCAAACGTTGAAAGACATTTTCTAACAGTTCATAAAAACTATGAAGAAGATTATCCACATGGTACTGCGTTAAGAAAGGCCAAAATGCAACAACTGAAGGCACAATTAGCTACGCAACAAAACAGTTTCTCTTATAAATATTTTCTCTGTAAATATTCCTCATTTTTACGAAGGATTCTGAAATAATAAAAAACATTTTTCAAAAGTTCATAAAAATTTATTATCTTAAATGTATCTAATTATTTTTATTCGCCTTACACAACCAATTGCCAATTCAAAACGGAACGTATTAACAGTTAACTGGTTTTCGTCGATAGAAATTGACGAATTGAAGAAAATCAATTTGACTTATGTTTGGACAATGAGAGCAAATAAAAAACAAATCCCTCCTGAATTCCATCCAAATGAAAGAAGGGCATTAAGTTCAAAAGTCTATATAGTTTTACAAAAGATTTCACCCTTGTTTCTTATGCCCCTAAAGCAAATAAAGTTGTAAATTTGATATCATCAATGCATGATTGAAAATTTACGGACTCTTCAAACAATAAACAGGAAATTATAAGTTTTTATAACTCAACTAAATCGGCAATAGATAATTTAGACAAGACCATCGCAACTTATTCCCCTAATAGGCGATCTCGACGATAGCCAGTCACAATTTTTTACAACATGATTGCAGTAAGTCTTGTACATTCAGCAATAATTCATGCTGGCTTTGAAGATTCGCCTTAAATGAGACGTTTCCAATTTATATATTCAGTAGCGAATAGTTTGATCAGGAAACATGTGCAGCGTCGCTTATTAATTCCTAATTTGCCTGACACACTGAAAAAGATAATGAAGGATATTCTCGGAGAAGATAGAAACATGGCACCTGTAATGTTATGGTGTGGATGTGTATAGGTAGCTTGTGGCGTGAGCGTTTTAGCGAAAAGGGCTTGTATATTTGCTTGAGATAGAATGTAAGAATAATTAAGAACACACTGGTAGTTTAAATTAAATATATATTCTCTAAGAGAAATTAACTTACTTTGAATATCACAATAAAATATAATAATTTCTTATAACGTAAATATTGTGATGGATGCAAAACATTAAAATAATATTAATTTATAAAAAAATCAGAAATGTGACATTCCCTCGCAAAAGGGCAAGCCAGGTATACAAGTCCAGTTACTGGTACGGTACAAGAACAATTATGGCATTGTATTACCCCTTCTCTCACAGGGGAGGAATTGAAGAAACAAAGAGAAGAGATATTTTAAGGACAGATTTGCGCTAGAAATCAAGGTGGAAACATATACCAGTATTACGTTATAAGAAATTATTATATTTTATTGTGATATTCAAAGTAACTTAATTTCTCTTAGAGAATACATTTAATTTAAACTACTACCAATGTGTTCTTAATTATTCTTACATTCTATCTCAAGCAAACATACAAGCCCTTTTCGCTAAAACGCTCACGCCACAAGCTACCTATACACATCCACACCATAACATTACACACCTATTCTGGAGAAATATGTGACCGACTGCTGAAAAGAAAAGCATGTAGAACCTGTCCTTACGAAAAAAGAAAACAAGCAGCATATTTGTGCATCAAATGTGAAAATCCTTGTTGCCTAGAGTGCTCAAAAAAAAATTTGTAATATTTCTGTACCTACAGCACTTTAATTTTTGCCATTTACACACATACATACATACACATACATATATATTGATGTGTAAATAGTTTAATTTTGAATTGTGAGAGGGGTATGAATTTGAGCGCGCCTTTTGTTAGAGTGGGGATAGTTGGACGGCTAGAATTTTATTACACTTCTCTGGGGTACCGGCCGGCGCACCACTATTAAACTGGAGCTCCACTAATGTAAGAGTAGAATTAGAATATAATTTATTATTTCTTAAGTTTGTCTTTATTAATTGTGTTAATTTGTGAGTAATAAATTCTTATGCAAACCAAAATTCAATAATTTTTTGTTAATCACCCTTACTGCTCAATTACAAATAAGAGCAAACATCACATCTTGGCGACCATGACAGGATCTATTGCGACAGTATTCCTACTAGGCTATAGAATAGAATCTGCCAAAGTAGAATAAAACTATTGATTTTGAGTTTTGATTTGCATTTGGCTCAAATAAATAAAAGAATCATAACCATAACAATTAAATAAAGGTGTGAACATAACATTTTTTTATTGCCCAATTTATTTGTATCGCAGATATATCCATAGTAGTCAAAAAAAAAAAAAATTAAATTAAATTAAATTAAATAGTCAATTAAAATGGGTGACGAGGAATCAATTAGTGAACCCAATTCCAGATACTTTCTAAGGTCACATCAAAACATGGCTATGGTAACGATAAATAATAATGATATGACACCCCGAATTAATACAGATGAAGAGGATCAGGAACCGAATCCTGAACACTGTCATAACAGGGCCCAGGATACGGATTGTCCATTCGTGGCTTATACGAACTGTTATCGATAGATTTAAAAACTATTAAGAATGATATGATTACTGATATCAATTTGCAAATTCAAAATTTCGATATTAAGTACAAACAGACTTTAGAAAATCTAAATATTAGATTGGGTGCAATAGAGAGAGACCTTATAGAGTATCGTAATACATTTCAAACTAAATTAGACGCTTTAAATTTATATATGATGAAAGATTTAAAAACTGCCAAGTCAAATATAGATAGGTTGGGCAATGAAATCGAAGAAATAAGATGTCAGGTTTGTGATATAGATAATTATGTGAGAAATGAGATACCAAAATTAATTGATAGATCTATAAATGAGAAATTGGACCAAACACGGGAGACAATTTTTTGTAATAAATCAGAATACAAACCAGATTCGTTATATCATGGTACAGGGATGGAATCACTGAATAAAGAATATTTATTAAATCATGAGCAAACATGCCGTTATTAGAATACCAACTGAAGTCGACGAGTCATATTGTTTTTCGAGACTTGCAACAAGACAAACCTAAACAATTCATTAATGACCTAACACATGCATATAATCAGACAGGTCGGAGGTTTACACTTCAGTCATTTATATTAGCACATCTAGAAGGAATAGCAAGAGATTGGTATATGTGTAATATGGATAAATTTCATAGTTATGACTCATTTATCGAGGGATTTAAGAAAGAATTTTGGGGACAAGACTATGACATGTTAATATTCAAAGAGATTAATCAGGAAGTAGGGTAGTTAGGAGAGAGCTGGCGCAATGGCTATGATACTTTTCTTGGTCGAGACCGAGGGCGCTCCCTCATCCAAATCGATGGCTTTAATTTAAGAACTCATCCAAATCAATGAGCCTAATTCAAAGATGACGTCATCACATCATCCAAATCGAGGGCCAATAAATTACAAATTATATATTAAATTATAAATATGAGCCTAATTTTAAGAACTCACCCAAATCAATGCGCCTAATTCAAAGATGACGTCATCACATCATCCAAATCGATGGCCAATAAATTACAAATTATATATTAAATTATAAATATAAATAAATTATAAATAATTATATAAATCTGAAATAAAAAAGTTGTTTTACCTGGAATCGAACCTTAATTGTTGCGTTAGAAGACGGCAATGCAACCCACTAGACCAAAGCGGGCACTTAGTTCATAGTAGTAAATTATCATATACACACCTCGGGAGGAAAATAAAACAAGGTAGTTTTAACATTTATTTCACATTAGGTGATTATAGGGCATTTAACATATCTTTTAATAATTGATAGACAATTGCAATGGTGATCATGTAATTGATATATCTACACAATAAACGTTATTAGCAGTGGGTGGGGGAACAAAAAATAAATAAGTAACATTTCTTTAATAATTTATTTGGGTGTTATTTAACAACATGATATATAGCAAAAACTAATTATGTGAGAATAAGATGAAAATAATATAAATTGGCATATTAATGTATTAAACAACATCTTAAGACATAAAAATGTTAAAACAGTTGCAAACTAATGGTAAAATAAAACAAATTGACATATTAATGTATTTATTATTCATCTTAAGACATAAAATTTATGTATCCAAAAAAATCTTAGCCACAAATAATATTAGAACGACATATTAATGTATTTATTATTCATCTTAAGTAAATGTTAAACTAATGGCGAATATGTGACAAAAAACATAACATCTTAAAATAATATTAGAACGTTATATGGGTAAGGGGTGGAAAAAAAATGGCATATTAAACAACATCTCAAGATATAAATAAGTTACAAAACAACAAGCAAACTATGTGAGTGAAAATAAAACATATTAATGTATTTATTATTCATCTTAAGACATAAAAAATGTTAAAACAGTTATATAGTGATTATGTGACAATAAAACAAGCACATATCTAAAAGCACAACATTATATAGCAAACTAATTAAGTTAAAACTAGAATAAGGAGACAAGTTAATTAACATATCCGCAATCCCTCCCAACAAAATATTAATGTAAAACATTGGGGGTGAGCAACATAACGTAAAACAAGGTATAACAATTTAATAAGCGATTATATGAGAATAGACAAATTAAAACATATCATAGACAAACTAGTGGTAATGTAAAACATCTTAAACATAAAAAAGAATAGTGGGAGAAAACACAACATTTACTTAAGTGCAAATTAAATCATTACATATGGTAAATTGAGGCATAAGTAAAACAAAATGGTTTACAAGGTATTATTTAACAACAATTTAATAAAAAAAAGGTGATTATATGAGAATAGACAAATAAATTAAAACACATCATAGACACACAAACAAACAAACTGGTGGTAATGTAAAACATCTTAAACATAAAAAAGAATAGTGGGGGGAAAACAAACAACATTTACTTAAGTGCAAATAAAATTAAATCATTATATATGGCAAACTAATTGAGACAATACAAATGGCATATTTAAAAAACACAGCAAAATAATCATTATATATAGCAATTGAGGCATAAACTAATGACAAATATGTGAGGTGAAAAATTAAAAATCTTAAGGCATTGGCGAAAATGTAAGAACTCAAAAGTAAACTATTGGTTGGACACCAATTAATCCATTTAACATCAGTTTCAATAAAAATGGCACCCTGCAACCTCTATGCGTGTTTAAATGTTGTTCGACACCGTCCGCCTACAATCGGCTGTCTCCGTGGTCACTTGCCCCTACTTAGCTAATTAAGCTACAATTAATTTCTAGGTAGTACGCACTCTCGACTTCATGCGAATTGAAGGTTTCGTATTTCTCGTATGTTTTTTCTCTAACTTCAAAGTGTATTTTAAGAGTACTTATTCTCGATTTGACTCGAAGTGAAGGTTTTATATTTTTCGTACTTTTCTCTAAAGACAAGTTTAATTCTCGTTCGGCCCTTTGCATAAGGGATTACGTGTGCAGTGCTATTCTCTGCAGCTGCACCCTCATTAATTGGTACCCGCTGAGTTATCACGTCACCAGAGAGATACATCATCGTCTTGGCCGTCTCTTCTGTTCTTACAGGAATTCCAAGTACGGGAAGGGGCCGAATTAATTCGCACCGCCGTACAGGAACGCCATCTCTCTCCGCTGAGCCACTGAAGACTGCCAAGAAAGGTAAGCCTTTGATGTTATATCTCTGGTCTTTATACATTAAACCACCCTTAGGAAATTTATAACAAAATCTAATTTTATACAGTCCACTCCCCCGCCCTATCGCGAACATAAATTTTTGGTCGTTCCGGGCCAGATATGCGGTAATAAGAGTAAATTTCATAAATTTTCATCTCTATTTTCTATTTTTGAGTTTTTTTGTTCTGTTCACTTTCAAATAAATTCGTTATCTTTTGTTAAAATAAAGTGAAGTTATTTGCTTGTATTCAAAGTTCTAGCTAAAAATAGCCCTAGATTATTCTTTTAGTAGCCCGGGTCTAAGTCCGCCTTTCAAATATCATAGAATTTCACAGTCAGTTCAAAACAAGCTCCGGTATTCTTCGGGGGTCTTCGAGCGTATTCGATCACTTTCATTCATCAGTAATTTCATTAACATTAATACCTCTAATCCCTTTATCTACTAACTAACTTTATTATTTGTTTATTTTGACTAGCCGTGTTTACCTGCTACTTCCGTATTTTTAATTCTTCTGTTTATTTACCTTTTTTTTCTTCTGTTATTAACTAAGCTCTTTAAATTGTTTATTCTTTCGTTGTTTTTTTTGTAATAGTTAATCACTTCCTATCCCGTTTATTAAATTATCTTTTTTTTCCTTTTATTTATTGTTGCCGTAATATATCGGCACTCTTGCGTCTTTATACTCGTTAAAATTACACATTCTCAATCTGTTAATCTCTTCACCCCTATCTCAACTATTTCTTAATTCTGCTTCTTTGTAATTCTCTGGGCCATTTTCGTTTTCACACTCGCATTTCGCGACTTCATTCTCGCAACGCCTGTCTATTTTACTCTTCGGCATGGCTAAAGAACCCACTGTTAAAGGAGAATCTACCTCGAGCTATACTCAGGTACTGCAATCCGCTCAGCGGCTCTTGGCCGAGCGTGATGCTATTTTCGCACAGGTTACCGGTATATATGACAGAGTGAAGACATTCCAGCTCGCACAGCTAGCCAAGTTGCAAGTTTATGTGGCCAAATTGGGCCCCCTCTCCCTCAACTTTGATGACGTTCAGGGGAAGTTGCGGGACCTCAATATCGTTCTGGAGAAGAGGGACCAGGTGGAGATAAATCAGGTAATGAACGCCTTTCTTGACCTGGTGGTCGATATAGAGGCGCACTTTCTCACTCTTAAGAAGCAGGAGCCCTCGACTCCTTCTGCCCCCGCTCCAACACCTCAAGGCGCTTCCAGTACGCCGTTCCATCCTCTAGAAAGGATCCGGATCCCTCCATTTAGCGGGGACATTCAACAATGGCCGGAATTCCTCAGCCTGTTCACGTCTCTGGTACATCAGTGTATGACCATCTCCGATGTTCAGAAATTCCAATATCTCAAATCGGCTCTGTCCGGCGAGGCAGCCTCCGTAATTTCTGGCATCGCTATAACCGAGGATAATTACCCGGTGGCCTTTCAGGCTCTCAAGGCTCGCTACTCCAATCCTAGAAGGATAGCGTCCATGTACTTCTCACGCCTTTCGGGTTTCAAGAAGATGTCCTCCCCCTCTTTGGCCAGCTATAAGGAATTTCTCAATATCCACCGAAATTCGGTGAATGCCCTTCAGGCCATGGCTCTACCCGACCTTGCTGATTTCTTACTCTTCTCTTTGGCCATCCGTAATTTGGACAGCGTTACGGTTCAAAAATTTGAAGACAGGATTGCCACCACGGGCATTCCTTCCTTCCAGCAGCTAATGGACTTCGTGGTATCTCAGGTCCAGACATTAGAGTTACAACCTCTTGACCATGTAAATACGCGTTCCCCCGCGCCCCCCAAAGAATTCAAAGCCCCGCCTCGGCGAGTATTTATGGTTAATTCCGCAGTTACTAGGAGGAATCCTCCAAGCGGAACTCCGTCGAAAGCTTCCATTCCCGCTTGCAGTTTGTGCAAGGCCGCACACGCATTGACGACTTGCCCGGATTTTCAATCACTCTCCTTGGCACAAAAATACGAAGTTGCTCGCGCCAATGGCAGATGTTTTAACTGCTTGGGCTCGCACATGCGCCAGCAGTGCAACTCGCGTAATGTATGTCGGCTATGCGGCTCAGACCGACACCATTCACTGCTACATGCCGATCCGGCGCCCGCATCCAACCCTCAGCCTGTCCCGAAAGTGCAAACATCTGTCGCTTCTGCTGCTCCCGCGAACCCTGGTACTTCTGGTCAAGCCTGCTTTTTCAGTGCCACCGGTCCTCGTTTTCCTCAAGTATTGCTGGGCACGCTCAATGCCCAAGTTTTGGATTCATTCGGCCACCCTCGTACAGTCCGTGCGGTTCTTGACCCCGGCTCCCAAATTTCGGCCATCACTCGCCCTTGCGCCGAGTTTTTAGGCCTCATGTCAACACCCACACGCGCTCAAGTTACTGGGGTCGGTAACTCCCCCGTTGCCGCTTCTGGCATTGCCCATTTCGCGTTACATTCGCGCATCAATGGGTTTCAATTGCCCATACAAGCATTAGTGTTGCCTTCCATTGCCGCTCTATTACCGGCACGGCCTGTGCCTAAATCAGTTCTCGATCGCTTTGCGCATCTGCCGCTGGCCGACCCCACCCTCGGTACACCCTCTCATGTGGACCTGCTGCTTGGAGCTGATGTGTTCCCTCTGCTGTTGTGTGCCAACGCTCCCGTTGACACGAGCCATGGGCTCTCCGCTATCTCTACTCATTTCGGATGGGTCATTCTAGGAGCGCTCAATCTCAATGATCCGCCCTCACGCGTAACTTCGTTGCACGCTACCTGTGACCTTGCTGGTCAGTTGCAAAGATTCTGGGAGCTAGAAGAAATTCCTTCTCCTCGTGTTGCCAACCCCGACAATGATTGGGTTGAACAGCACTTCCGGGAAACCCATACCCGCAACCCTGATGGGCGTTATGTGGTCGCTTTACCATTCAAGCGCGGTTATCCGCCGCTGGCCGCTAACGCCTTTTCCCCTAGAGCCTCACTCATTAATTTGGAGCGTAAGCTGCACCGCCATCCTGCGCACCACAAGGAATATGAGGACTTCATGAAGGAGTACCTCCATCTTCAACACATGTCTTTCGCGATATCCTCGTCGAAATACCTTATTCCGCATCATGTGGTCACGAAAGGTCAAAACGAAGCCCGCAAGATCAGGGTCGTTTTCAATGCCTCTGCCAAGGATCTTCACTCCACGTCACTGAACGATTGTATGTTGGCCGGCCCTAAGCTTCAGCGCGATATTTCAACCATCTTGCTTTCTTTCCGCTTAAACGCTGTAGCGTTATCGGCGGACATTGAGAAAATGTACCGCCAGGTGCTGGTGCGTCAGGAGGATCGGTGTCATCAGCACATCGTGTGGCGTCCCTCCCCCGATTCGGTCATTAAGGAAATGGAACTCAACACAGTCACCTACGGCCTAACGCCTTCCGCCTTTCTAGCGCAACGCGTTTTGCTGCAATTAGTCGACGATGAAGGTGCAGCCTTTCCTCTTGCCTCTCGGGCTCTGAGGGAATGCACCTACGTGGATGACGTTATCGCTGGTGCCCCAGACATCGCCACAGCCCAAATGCTTCGCCAGCAACTAGAAGAACTACTCTTGAAAGGCGGTTTTATTTTAAAGAAGTGGGCCTCTAGTTCACCCGCTCTCCTAGCAAAATGGCAGGAGAATCCTGAATGTTGTGCCATTCCCTTCGACGCGAACGAACACGCGGTTCCGATTCTGGGCATCCTGTGGGATCCCAGTACCGATGTGTTTCGGTTCTCTCTGTCTCCTTTTGAGGGAGACATCACAAAGCGCACCCTCTTGTGCTACATAGCGCGCGTGTTTGACCCCTTGGGGTATCTAGCCCCAATTACTACGACCTTAAAGATCCTGCTCCAGCAACTGTGGCTCGCGCAGTTACCCTGGGACGAGCTCCTCCCTGTGCCCCTCCATGCCTCTGCTGCAACGCTGGTTCAGCAGTTACCACTCATCACTAACTTCAGCATTCCCCGTCACATCCCCCACTCTGCTTCCGCTCGCCGGGACATAGTGGGTTTCTGTGACGCCTCCGCCCAAGCCTACGCGGCTTCACTATACATCCTCTTCCGGGACAGTAATCATGTGTACCCTACCCTATGGGTTTCTAAATCTCGGGTGGCGCCGCTGAAGGTTCTCACCATCCCTCGGCTGGAGTTATGCGCGGCTGTGTTGTTAAGTCGGTTGTTTACTTCTTTACGCAGCTCAGAGTTCATGCGTTCCTCTTCTCGACCACACCTCTTTTCAGACTCGCTGGATGTCCTACATTGGATAAACACCCCACCTCATCTACTCAATACCTTCGTGGCGAACCGAGTCGCCCTCATACATGAGCTAGTTCCCCAGGCTCAATGGGCACATGTCCCAACAGCCCAGAACCCCTCTGACTTGTCCACCCGTGCGATAAGCCCTCACAACTTTATGAAAGCCGACAATCAGCGGCTATGGCGGCATGGTCCTGAGTTCCTGACTTCCCCGCTACACGAGTGGCCTCCTCCCTTTGTGGGCTCCTCATCAAATTGCGAGCCAGCCGAGGTCTCTTCCTCACAATGTATGGTGACTGCTTCATCCCCATCGAACGATCTTCTCTGCCACATCCAACGCTTCGCTTCGTGGGTCAAGCTCAGGCGCATCTTCGCCTGGCTAAACCGTTTCCAAGTCAACTCTCGCAGAACCCCGTCGGAACGTGGTTCCACTCTCGTCCCGTTGTCTCCTTCGGAGCTCGAACATGCCGAACTTGCGATCATTCGCCTCACGCAGGCTCATTATTTTGTCGAGCTAATTCGTAACCTTCGTGCGGGCGTGGTTGTTCGCTCCTCACTCGCCAGCTTGTCTCCATTTTTGGATCGAGACGGGCTAGTCAGGGTGGGCGGCCGACTCACCAACTCCTCGCTCCAGTTCCATTCCAAACACCCCTTACTATTGCCTAAACAGGCGCATGTGTCGTCCTTGCTCTGCTCGCATTATCATCTGGCTCTTCTGCACTCCGGCCCCAATACCGTGCTGCCTTCCATCCGCTCACGGTATTGGATACTCTCGCTGCGCTCTCTGCTACGCCAGACAATTCATCGCTGCCTCACGTGTAGCCGTTTCAGGGCTCGAAGTTACCAACCACTGATGGCCCCTTTGCCCGAGCATCGGGTGTCGCCCGCGCGCCCTTTCGCTCATGTCGGAGTCGACTTTGCTGGGCCTTTCCCAACTCGCAGCTCCACCCTTCGCTCGTATGCAATCACCAAGGGCTATTTATGTCTATTTGTTTGTTCCGCCACCAAAGCGTTACACCTGGAGTTTGCCTCGGAGCTTTCAACTAAATGTTTTCTGGCAGCGTTAGATCGATTTGTGGCGCGTCGGGGCTTGCCCATTTGCATCTACTCAGACTGCGGCCGCAACTTTGTAGGCGCCGCCAAACAACTGAAAACCGTGCAGGAATTCCTCGCCGCGGCTTCCTGTGCGATAGATGAGCACCTCTCGACGCGTTCGATCACCTGGCGTTTCAACCCCCCCTACGCACCCCATTTCGGAGGCCTTTGGGAGGCTGGGGTGAAATCCGTGAAAAGGTTGCTGGTACGTGTAATAGGTGATCGCCCTTGCACGGCAGAGGAATATTTTACTCTGTTCGCCCGCATCGAGGCTGTTTTAAATAGCCGTCCGCTCGTCCCGGTAGCCACTGACCCCAACGAGTCTGCGGGTTATCTAACCCCTGGACACTTCCTGATCGGAGCACCTCTCTTAGCTCTCCCTGAGACTCCTCTCCCAGATACCTCGTCCCTTCGCAATCGGTGGCAGGTGCTCCAGCGCGTTCTGCAGACCTTCTGGAGGCGCTGGTCCCGCGAATACCTCAACCCGTCCATCCAGCGTGCGAAATGGAACCGCCCCAGTGCTCTCGCCGCGGTAGACGATATAGTAATGATCAAATCCAGCAACTGCGCTCCACTGTCCTGGCCGGTAGGCCGAATACTTTCTCTGCATCCTGGCCCCGATCAGGTGCCCCGAGTGGCTTCCGTGCGCACCTCCGACGGGGTGGTCACTCGCCCCGTACGCAACCTCATTCCTCTCCCCGTTGAGGAGTGAGCCTCTCTCTCTCCTCAACTTCCTTCTCCCTATCCTCCTTCCTCTCCTTTCCCCCATCCGCGATTTGTCTCTGCTCTTCCTCTTGTTTTGTAAAATCTCGCGATTTTAGGTGGGCGGTATGTTCGACACCGTCCGCCTACAATCGGCTGTCTCCGTGGTCACTTGCCCCTACTTAGCTAATTAAGCTACAATTAATTATTCTAAGTAGTACGCACTCTCGACTTCATGCGAATTGAAGGTTTCGTATTTCTCGTATGTTTTTTCTCTAACTTCAAAGTGTATTTTAAGAGTACTTATTCTCGATTTAACTCGAAGTGAAGGTTTTATATTTTTCGTACTTTTCTCTAAAGACAAGTTTAATTCTCGTTCGGCCCTTTGCATAAGGGATTACGTGTGCAGTGCTATTCTCTGCAGCTGCACCCTCATTAATTGGTACCCGCTGAGTTATCACGTCACCAGAGAGATACATCATCGCCTTGGTCGCAGCTATTCTCTTCTGTTCTTACAGGAATTCCAAGTACGGGAAGGGGCCGAATTAATTCGCGCCGCCGTACAGGAACGCCATCTCTCCGCTGAGCCACTGAAGACTGCCAAGAAAGGTAAGCCTTTGATGTTATATCTCTGGTCTTTATACATTAAACCACCCTTAGGAAATTTATAACAAAATCTAATTTTATACAGTCCACTCCCCCGCCCTATCGCGAACAAATGTTAATTGGTTTATTTAAAACATCTTAAGACATTGGTGATTATGTTGGGGGGTAAAAATAAACAGTAAATGTTACATATCTTTTAAGTTGGCGTTAGAGCCTAAATAATAGCGAATTTAGTGAATATGTGAGAAAAGTGGCTTAACAGAAACACAGCATTTTCCTAGGTTCAAATACAAAATGACATAACAGTGCGAAAAAATAATACGTCTTAAACATAAAAAGAATGTAATTATAGTGGAGAGGGGGTTTGAAATGAAAAAACTTCTCAAATCAATCAATATAACTATAATTAATTATAATATATTAAAAACTACACATTCTAACTAACATTGGACCATAAGGGGGACAGGTCAGAGTGCCTTGTGCGTCTCTGACCGCTTTAACTCCCCAAGTCAACCCCACCTCCTCGTGGTATGGTCTGGGCACCTCCTTTGGGAGGTGGCGAACGGGGCTCTGACGGGCTGGAGCGAACCCCCTCCGGTCTCCCACTTTCCCCCTCCCTCTTCCTTAGCATCCTTCCATGTCCCTTTTCAGGTAACCCCACCCAAGCCGAGAAGAGATGCGCGTCAAGGCTGGATGCGTACAGGGTGTTTAAATATATGTGAGGTAGCGGTCACCTTGGGGTACCGGGCGACACCCCATTGTATCGTAGCCTTCCTGTGGTAAGAGGCTCTATTGCAGGCGACCGTCTAATCCTCAATTTTCGTGGGAACAAATGAGTGGACCATCAAAAAACAAAAACTTTAAGAAAAGGGGCGAGGTCAGAGGCTCGCTCAGCTCACTGTCATCGGCAGGTGGTGGTTCCCTAGGTTCTAGGGAAAGCACACCTGCGATGATAGAAACTACGGGGGGCAATCAGCCCGCCCCGGTTGAAGGTAGCCATGAGAGGGTGGTTGCTGGGGGGTCTGGTTGTCCAGGCTCCTCGTCGGCGGACCCTCTCGGCGAGGTGGCATCGAAGATTGGGGGCATTAAGATCGCTCACAAGAGGCCCAGTGGAGCCCAGCGCAGACAGCAGGCGAGGCGCAAGGCTGCGACTGGGGGAAGAGAGTGGATCCCCAATAGCGTGTGGAAGAGGATGCAGCGGGAGAGGGCCTCTTCCACGCAACCGGTGAGAGCTGGCGTGGCTGGGACTTCGACTGCCCGGGGTGATGCCGGCGGGGATGTGAGGAGGGTGGCACGGGATGTTGCCCCCCGCGCATCTCTGCGGACTCCCAAGCGGGTGAGATCGGAGGTGAGCACACCAAGCACCGAACCGGGTGTTCCCTCCAGGGAAAGTAAGCGGGCAAGGGGTCCCGAAGAGGTTCCTTCGGGCTCCTTTAGGGATGTCCTTAGCTCCCATCGTATGGCGATTGCGCCTGAGGGGTATCCGAGTGACCGTCTGACAGAAAGTCAGGCGGAGAGGATACAGTCCGAGGTCGTCGCCAATATAGTGGGCGAGATCAGGCCTCAGTTTAGGGGGTGTTACTGGTCCAGGGGCGTTCTCGTTGTTGTGTGCAACAATGAGGCTACGCGCCTCTGGCTGGAGCAGTTGGTCCCCACTCTCCAAGTTGGGGAGGGTAGACTGAGGGTAGGGTTCGCCAGAGACGTACTTAGGTCGGCTAAGGTGTCCGTTTGGATATCTGGCTCCCTAAGAGAGGCTTCTCCAGCGGCCGTCTTAGACAAGCTCCGCATTCAAAATGAGGACTTGGAGACGGCGGACTGGAGACTCATCAGCAGAAGAGTGGAGACGCAGGGGCAAACCCTAGTCTTCGACGTAGCTGACCGAACCTTGGAGAGACTGAGGAGATCCGGGCTCGAGGTTTTCCTCGGGATGGATCTCGTCAGGTTCCGGGTGATATCTAGGCCAAGAGAAGATGAACAGGAAGGCGAGGGACCCCACTCTCCGATGGAGGTTACTCCAAGTAAACCTCCATCACAGTAGGGGAGCATCGTCGGCCCTGTCCAAATATCTCGCCAGAGAGAATATCTCCATCGCCCTCATACAAGAACCCTGGCTTGTTCGGGGGAGAGTTGCGGGGCTTGGAGAAACAACAGGTAAGATAATTTATGATCGTAGCCTGGCGAATCCCAGGAGTTGTATGTATATTAGGGAAGAAATAACCTCGTTGCTGCTGATGGAATTTTGTTCCAGGGACCAGACTGCAATGAGGGTTAAACTCCGGACGGAGGAGGGGACCAGGGAGTTAGTGCTGGCCTCCACGTACCTTCCGTTCGACTCACCAGCGCCGCCACCGTCAGAAGAGTTGAGAAAGCTGGTCACCTGGTGCAGGGTACATGGCCTGCAGCTTATAATTGGCTGCGATGCGAACTCGCACAATACTGTGTGGGGAAGCTCCGACACCAATAACAGAGGTAAGTCACTCCTTGATTTTATTTTGTCTAGTAAACTAAGCATCATAAATGAAGGAGAAGATGCAACTTTCTGCAATATTAATCGCAGAGAGGTGATCGATCTCACCTTAGGGACTAACTTTATTTCGACCATGGTAAGAGACTGGCATGTGTCCCAGGAACCCTCACTGTCGGACCACATGTACATTAGGTTTGATATCCTGGCCAACTGCAGGGAAACCCGGGCCTTCAGGAATCCCAGGCGAACAGACTGGGACTCATATAGGCGGGATCTCAGCTATAACATCGGTTCAGTCAAACGCTCTTTTAGGACCCTGAATGACATCGAGGACGCTGCGGATCAACTGCAGCGAGTAATCTTGGATGCTTTCCGGGACAATTGCGCGGAAGTGGTGCGTACATCCACCAGAGGAGTCAGCTGGTGGAATGACCAGCTGGCAGGCCTCCGCGCTAGGGCGAGAAGACTGTTCAACGCGGCGAAGAGAAGGAGTACCGTGAGGCCCTCACCTCTTACAATTTAGCTATTAGGAAAGCTAAAAAGGACTCGTGGAGGAGGCTGTGCGAGGAGGTAGCTACGACCTCCGAAGGGGCTAGACTTCACAGAATACTTTCAAGGGTACCGACTAATCCGTTGGGAACAATCAGGAAACCTGACGGCGACTTTACGGAGGCGGGAAGGGGTACACTGGAGCATATGGTCCAGGTGCACTTCCCTGGCTCTATAGTGACCTCGGTAGGTCCGCGGGATGAATCACGAATGGATCCAGGGGGTAGGCCCGGATCCAGGGGGTAGGCCCGGATCCAGGGGGGATTGGACCGCGGCCAAAGAATGTGTCACATTTAACCAGATTAAGTGGGCGATACAACATTTTAAGCCCTACAAGTCGCCGGGGCCTGATGGTATTCTTCCCGCTTTATTGCAGCAGGGAAGTGATATCCTTACTCCGATACTCTGCAGGGTAATGAGGGCAAGTGTGGCCCTTAACCATATTCCATCGGTATGGAGGCCTGTAAGAATTGTCTTTATTCCGAAGCCTGGGAAGAGAACTCATACCCAGGCTAAGGACTTTAGGCCGATCAGCCTTTCCTCATTCATGATGAAAGTGCTGGAGAAACTGGTGGATCTGTACATCAGGGGAACGGTGCTTCAACTGCGGCCCCTGCATGTTAATCAGCATGCCTACCAGAGGGGTAAATCCTGCGAGACGGTCCTCCACTCCCTTGTTGGAGAATTGGAGGCGGCAGTATACGGCAGGGAGGTGGCTGCAGGAGTGTTTCTGGACATTGAGGGTGCCTTCAGCAACACGACCTACAGATCGATCACACTAGCTTTGGAAAGGCACGGGGTGAATCGGACCATTACCGGGTGGATTAGCAGCGTGCTCAGAACTAGAAAGATCTTAGCTAGCCTCTATGAGGAGACGCTTGAGACTACGGCTACAAGGGGATGCCCTCAAGGGGGAGTCTTGTCTCCCCTCTTGTGGTGCATGGTTGTAGACGAACTTCTTGTGGAGCTTGATCGCAGGGGTTGTTCTGTCCTTGGCTATGCGGTTGATGTGGTGGTGGTGGACAGGGGCAGATACGAAACTGTTGTTAGTGAGCTACTACAGGATGCCCTGCGAGTGGTGGAGGGGTGGTGCGGAAGGGTCGACCTGATGGTCAACCCCTCCAAGACCACCTTGGTTCCATTTACCAGAAGAAGGAACGTGGACTGTTTCAGAACATTGAACTTCTTCGGAAGAACTCTAGATGTGTGTGGACAGGTGAAATACTTGGGGATCATGTTGGACGCCAAGCTCACCTGGGGAGCACATCTTCAGTATGTAACACAGAAGGCGAAAAAGTCTCTCTATGGAGTCACTAGAGCTTGTGGAAAAACATGGGGACTTTCCCCAAAAATGGCCCACTGGCTCTACAAGCGGACCATCATACCTGTCCTGACTTACGGGGCAGTGGTTTGGTGGCCGAAAACGGAACAGCAAGGCGCGAGGAAAAGCCTCTCTGGGGTTCAAAGACTGGCGTGTATGCTGATCTCGGGGGCGTTTTGTAGTGCCCCGACGACTGCATTAGAGGTCCTACTGGGGTTGCCTCCTCTTCATCTGTTGATACAGGCGGAGGCGAGAGCCAGTGCGTACAGGCTAATGAACAATGGCCAATGGAAGCATATAAGCTCCCTAGCCAGGCACTTGGACATCACTCAGAAGGTAGACCCTGGCCCTATCCTTAGGATGGTTGGGGAGGTGAGTTGTCCAACGTTCCACTTTGAGCTCCCATTTCAGGTGATAATAACGTCACGATCGGAGTGGGCTAAAAGCTGGGAGAAACGGGGCCGGATTGGGGGATCCTGGTTTACGGATGGGTCCAAAATGGCCTGCGGAACTGGAGCCGGGATCTATGGGGTCAAACCGAAGGTACGCATTGCGAGGCCTCTCGGGGGATACTCCACAGTGTTCCAGGCTGAGATTTATGCAATAAAGATCTGCGCTGAGGAGAACCTGCGTATGGACTCTAGAAATAGAGAGATATGCATCTTCTCGGACAGCCAGGCGGCGCTGAATGCTCTTCGGGCGTTCAGAATCATCTCCCCTTTGGTCAGGGAGTGCAGAGACTCCCTGGAGACATTAGCCCGGCACAATAAAATGCGGCTAATATGGGTGCCCGGGCATAAGGGGATTATGGGAAATGAGATAGCCGACCAACTGGCCAGGGAGGGAGCGAATACTCCCTTCCTTGGACCGGAACCTGCTCTAGGGGTGGCCAAAAGTATGGTAAGAGCGGCTCTGAGAGATTGGACTCGGAGGGAACATAACCGATACTGGAGGCTGAGTACTGGAGCAAAACACGGCAAGACGGCTATGCCAGAGCTGTGTGATAAAAGAACCAGACACATCCTGGGGTTAAGCAGGTATCAGACTTCTCTGATAACGGGCCTGTTTACTGGGCGTGGCAGGTTCAGAAAGCATCTGCACAAGGTGGGGTTGTTGGAAGCAGAGCCCTTGTGCAGGCTATGTCAGGAGGAGGAAGAGACGGCCTCTCACCTGTTGTTTGATTGTGTTGCAATCGCTAGACTGAGGTACGAGATCTTCGGCACGCTGAGACCGGAGGAAATCGTGCTCCAGGAGGGACTGGTAGGGAAGGTTCTGGACCTCATGAAGAGGGGGGGCTTCCGCTACTAGGTTTTAGGGGTTGGCACAATAAGCCTCATTGGGAGGCTGCGGTGCCTGGGTCTTAGTCCCCCCCTGCAGCATTCTAATTCTAATTCTAACATAAAAAAATTCCTATACAAAATATCTATAAAAAAAA